>PITA01015951.1:0-29852 GCA_004023965.1 Spilogale gracilis
CTCCTCTTTCCTTTATTCTCTCTTTTACGTGTACATGTAGTTATAAGCTTCAAGTCAATCCCACATCCCTATTCAATACTACCCCTATATACAACCAGTTCTAATCTCCCTATATCTTTTGAAAGTGGGCTCCTCCAACAATAATAACAAGACAAACTCGGGAGCGTCTGAAACGCATTCCTTGCCCACAAGGAGTGTCAGCCCTCACCTTCCCACTCTAGTCTGTCAATGTGTCTGTGTAACTGTCTTTGCTTTTGTATTATATAAATACTGGTCTTGGGGGTCATATAGGTTGGGCTTCACTTTTTGATCTCTTCATTTACCCTTGATAACCCTTTTCTTTACCCTGTAACAGTTTTGTACCATATAAATCCTACCACCGGGCCCCACTCTGGCAGGGGTTTCTTTTCTTGCTTCCTCTCTTCCCTTTTCTTTTTTCTTTCTCCTCCCTTTTTGGTGGTGAATTCTGGTTGCTCCAAAACCTTCCAACGACCAATCCACCTAGAAAGTGGTTTATATATTTAGCCATACACCCTCTCAACCACTCCTCACCACAATGACCCGGAGAAGGAACATCCAACAGAATAAGAACCCTGAGACTGCAACCTTGGTCACAGAATTACTGGAAATGAACAAAAACAGTATGACAGAAATGGAATTCAGGGCAGCAATCATCCAAGCAATGGCTAATTTAGAAAAGAACATTAGTCTCAAAGTGGAAGCCATAGTAACAGCAGTGAAAGCTGAGGTTAGAAAGGCTATAGATGAGATGCAATCTAATTTAAATATGCTAACAGCCAGAGTAAGTGAAGCTGAAGATCATATCAGTGATTTAGAAGACAGATGGATTAAGAAGGAGGAGCAAGAGAAGTCCTGGAGAAAACAGCTAAAATCCCATGAAAACAGAATAAGGGAAATGGATGATGCCATGAAATGCTCCAATATCAGAATTATTGGAATCCCTGAAGGAATTGAGAGAGAGAGAGAGGCCTAGAAATTATTGTTGAACAAATCATGGATGAAAATTTCCCAAATCTGTGGAATGAAACAAATGTTCATGTACTAGAGGAAGAGAGGACACCCCCCAAGATCAATGAGGCCAGAAAAACCTCCGGGCACATAATAGTAAAAATTGCGAATCATAAAACCAAAGAATATGTCTTAAGGGCAGCTAGGAGAAAGCGATCCCTTACCTATAGAGAGAGAACCATCAGAATAACGTCAGACCTTTCCACAGAAAGCTGGCAAGCCAGAAAGGGCTGGTAAGACATATTCAGGAAGTTACATGACAAAAATATGCAACCAAGGATAATGTATCCAGCAAGGTTGACTTTCAAAATGGAAGTAGAAATAAAGAGCTTCCAAGACCACCAAGGTCTAAGAGATTATGCAACCTCCAAGCCAGCACTACAAGAAATAGAAACGGAAGGAAAACTTCCAGACTCTTTCTATGAAGCCAGCATCACTCTAATACCCAAACCAGAAAAAGACCCCACCAAAAAGGAGAACTTCAGACCAATATCGCTGATGAATACAGATGCCAAGATTCTCAACAAGATCCTTGCTAACAGGATCCAACAATACATTAAAAAGATTATCCACCATGACCAGGTCGGTTTTATCCCAGGGATGCAAGGGTGGTTCAACACTCGCAAAACAATCAACTTGATAGAGCAAATCAATAAGCGAAGAGAGAAAAACCACATGGTACTCTCAATTGATGCAGAAAAGGCATTTGACAAAATACAACATCCATTCCTGATCAAAACTCTTCAAAGTATAGGGATAGAGGGAACATTTCTCAACCTCATAAAATCTATCTACGAAAAAGCCACAGTGAATATCATCCTCAATGGGGAAAAACTGACAGCCTTTCCTCTAAGATCAGGAACAAGGCAAGGATGCCCACTCTCACCACTACTGTTCAACATAGTGTTAGAAGTCCTAGCAACAGCAATCAGGCAACAGAAAGAAATAAAAGGTATCCAGCTTGGCAAAGAGGAAGTCAAACTCTCTCCCTTTGCAGATGACATGATACTCTTTTGGGAAAATCAAAAAGACTCTAACCCCAAACTACTAGAACTCATACAACAATTCAGTAAAGTGGCAGGATATAAAATCAATGCACAGAAATCAGTTGCATTCTTATTCACTAACAGTGAAAAAATAGAAAGGGATATCAGAGAATCGATTCTGTTTACTAGAGCACCAAAAACTATAAGATACTTAGGAATAAACCTAACCAAGGATGCCAAGGATCTGTACTCGAGGAACTACAGAGCACTCATGAAAGAAATTGAAGGAGACACAAAAAGATGGAAGAGAATTCCATGCTCATGGATCAGAAGAATAAACATTGTCAAAATGTCTATATTGCCCAGAGCAATCTATACTTTCAATGCCATTCTGATCACAATTCCACCAACATTCTTCAAAACGTTGGAACAAACAATCCTAAAATCTATATGGAACCAAAAAAGACCTCAAATTGCTAAGGAATTGCTGAAGAAGAAAACCAAAGCTGGGGGCATCTCATTAACTGACTTCAGGCTTTATTACAAAGCTGTGATTACCAAGACAGCATGGTACTGGCACAAAAACAGAGAAATAATCCAGTGGAACAGAGTGGAGAGTCCACATATGGATCCACAAATCTATGGGAAAATCATCTTTGAAAAAGCAGGAAAAAAATATCCAGTGGAAAAAAGACAGTCTCTTCAATAAACGGTGCTGGGAAAATTGGACAGCTACGTATGGAAGAATGAAACTAGACAACTCTCTTACACCACACACAAAGGCAAACACGAAATGGATGAAAGACCTCAACGTGAGGCAGGAATCCATCAAAATCCTGGAAAAGAACATAGGCAGTAACCTCTTTGACATCGGCCACAGCAACTTCTTTCAAGACACGTCTCCAAAGGCAAAGGAGACAAAAGCAAAAATGAACTTCTGGGACTTCATCAAAATAAAAAGCTTCTGTACAGCAAAGGAAACAATCAACAAAACAACGAGGCAACCCACAGAATGGGAGAAGATATTTGCAAATGACACTACAGACACAGGGCTGGTATCCAAGATCTATAAAGAACTACTCAAACTCAACACCCAAAAAGAAGATGAACACATCAAAAAATGGGCAAGAGACATGAAGAGGCACTTCTCCGTAGAAGATATACAAACGGCTAACAGACACATGAAAAAATGTTCAGCGTCACTAGCTATCAGGGAAATTCAAATTAAAGCCACACTGAGATACCACCTTACACCAGCCAGAATGGCCAAAATTAACAAGTCAGGAAACAACAAGTGTTGGAGAGGCTGTGGAGAAAGGGGAACCCTCTTACACTGTTGGTGGGAATGCAAACTGGTGCAGCCGCTTTGGAAAACAGTGTGGAGATTCCTTAAAAAATTAAAGATAGAGCTACCCTATGACCCTGCAATTGCACTACTGGGCATTTACTCCAAAGATACAGATGTAGTTAAAAGAAGGGCCATATGTACCCCAATGTTCATCGCAGCAATGGCCACAGTCACCAAACTGTGGAAAGAGCCAAGGTGCCCATCAACAGATGAATGGATAAAGAAGATGTGGTACATGTATACAATGGAATACTATGCCTCCATCAGAAAGGATGAATATCCAACTTTTGTAGCAACATGGACTGGACTGGAAGAGATTATGCTGAGTGAAATAAGCCAAGTAGAGAAAGTCAAGTATCACATGGCTTCACTTACTTGTGGTGCATGAGGGGTAACCTGGAGGACAGTGGGAGAAGAAAAGTAAATGGGAAGTAGGGTAATCCGGGGAGAGAAATGAAACAACAGAGACTTTGGACACAGAAACAAACTGAGGAACTTGGAGGGAGGGGGTGGAGGGATGGGAGAGCCTGGTGGTGGGTACTGGGGGCACCTAAAGCATGGAGCACTGGGTTTGGGGAATGGGGAATGAATCTTGGAACACTGGAAAAAAATTTAAGTAACAATAATAAAAAGAAGAAGTGGTACATATATACAATGGAATACTACACTTCCATCAGAAAGGATGAATATCCAACTTTTGTAGCAACATGGACTGAATTGGAAGAGATTATGCTGAGTGAAATAAACCAAGTAGAGAAAGTCAAGTATCACATGGCTTCACTTACTTGTGGTTCATAAGGGGTAACATAGAGGACAGTGGGAGAAGGAAAGGAAATGTGAAGTAGGATAATTTAGGGAGAGATATGAAACATAAGAGACTTTGGACTCAGAAACAAACTGAGGGTTTTGGAGGGAAGGGGGAGGTTAATGGAAGAGCCTGGTGGTGGGTATTGAGGGCACATATTGCATGGAGCTCTGGGTGTGGGGCATAAACAATGAATCTTAGAACACTGAAAAAATTAAATTAAATTAAAAAAAATAAAAAAATGCATTGTATGGTTGGGATATCAAGATAACGCATTACAAACAGCAAACAAAAGCAGAGAAAAATTGCAATGACATTGATAATCTTTGGGATACATCCTCTCATAAGCATATTACAGAATAAGTACAGTAGTGTAGCAGGTTATAATAAATAAATACACTTGAAAAAGGTATGACATTTTAAATGCCAATAATATAGGCATTTTCCTGATATGAAGTTTTTTTTATTTTATTTATTTATTTTACAGAGAGAAACACAGCTCAAGAGGGAACACAAGCATGTGGAATGAGAGAGGGAGAAGCAGGCTTTCCACTGAGCAGGGAACCCAATGCAGGGCTGGACCTAGGACTCCAGGATTATGACCTGAGCCAAAGGCAGATGGTTAAGGACTGAGCTACCCAGATGCCCTTCTGTATGAAGGTTTATCAAGCAAATAAGCTGACTGAAATCAATGAGGCAAGGGAAAGTAAAGATGTTACGTGTTTATATTATATTTTTTTCATTGTTTACATTTACTACCAAAGAGTAAACAGTGACCTATTAAAGCAGCATGTGCAGGTCTTCTATATTATGGAATGTAGTACGTATCTTATACATATATACATATATACTATACTGAGATGAGTATCTCAATGTTCATATAATCGAGAAACTTGTTCCTTACAAAAGCAAACTCCTATCATCTAAAATAGATCATGAAAAGTGACTATAAAGTATAATAACATGACATTTGAGTGGTTAATCATTACCTTAGAATCATTACCTCCAATATATATGGATTTATTTATAGTTGTAACATTTACAATTGGTTCACCCAACTATATTTAAACTTTTAAATACAAACTATTTTTGCATTGCTCTTAAGCAAAATTCGGTCCAGTTTCTCACAAATTGTTAATGTACCATATGCATAATGAAGTGTTTTTTAAATAAGATAATAAATCTCCCCCATGAACCTTCTGCATTTTTATTTGTGTAATGTACTTTAATCACATAACTGGTATAATCTATGACTCACCAGAAAATTATTCTTATGATTTTCTTTATTGGGGCATTTGTAATTAGAGTCTTTACAAGTCTTCAGAGAAATTAATTACATTATTATTATTATTATTATTATTATTATTATTATTATATTATGTTAGTCACCATACAGTACATCACTAGTTTTTGATGTTCTGTTCCATGATTCATTATTTGCATA
Organism: Spilogale gracilis; assembly: GCA_004023965.1. Taxonomy (NCBI): domain Eukaryota; kingdom Metazoa; phylum Chordata; class Mammalia; order Carnivora; family Mephitidae; genus Spilogale; species Spilogale gracilis. The sequence goes on from PITA01015951.1 coordinate 5,613, forward strand.
TCACACCCAGTGCTCATTACACCATGTCACTCCTTAATACCCATCACCCAGTTACCCTGTCCCCTTCACCTATCCCTTCTGTAAAACTCACGTTTCCTAGAGTTCAGAGCCTCTCATGGTTTGTCTCCCTATCTGATTTCTTCCCGTTCAGTTTTTCCTCCCTTACCTTATGGTCCTTCATGTATTCCTTATGTTCCACATATGAGTGAAACCATATGACAATTGTCTTTATCTGATTGATTCATTTCACTTGGCATAATATCCTCCAGTTCCATCCAGGTCAATGCAAATGGTGGATATTCATCCTTTCTGATGGCTAAGTAATATTCTGTTTTATATGTGAACAACATCTTCTTTATCCATTCATCTGTTGAAGGATATTTTAGCTCCTTCAACAGTTTGGCTATTCTGGACATTGCTGCTATGAACATTGGGGTGCAGGTGTCCCTTCTTTTTATTACATCTGTATCTTTGTTGTAAATACCTGGTAGTGCAATTGCTAGGTGATAAGGTAGCTCTATTTTTAACTTTTGGAGGAACTTCCACGTGTTTTCCAAAGTGGCTGCACCAACTTGCATTCCCACCAACAGTGTAAGAGGGTTTCCCTTTCTTCACATCCTCTCCAACATTTGTTGTTTTTTGCCTTGTTAATTTTTGCTATTCTACCTGGTGTAAGGTGGTATCTCCATGTGCTTTTGATTTGAATTTTCCTGGTGGTTAATAATGATGAACATTTTTTTTAATGTGTCTGTAAGCAATTTGCCTTCTTTGGAGAAGTGTATGTTCATATCTTCTGCCCATTTTTTGACTGGATTATTTGCTTTTTAGGTGTTGAGTTTGAGAAGTTATTTATGGATCCTAGATACCAGCTCTATATCTGAAATGTCATTTGCAAATATCTTCTCCCATTCTGTGGTTTGCCGCTTGGTTCTGTTGACTGATTCCTTTGTTGTGCAAAAGATCTTTATCATTTTTTAAATTTAAATTCATTTTTTCTTCCTTTTTAAATTTTTTTATTATTTTATGTTAGCCACCATACAGTATATCATTAGTTTTTTGTTTGTTTGTTTTTGATTGTTTTTTTGAAACATTTTATTTATTAATTTGAAAGAGAGAGACACAACAAGAGACAGAATACAAGCATGGGGGGTGGGTGAGGGAGAAGCATGTTTCCTGGTGAGCAGGGAGCCCAATTCAGGGCTGGATCCCAGGACCATGAGATCATGACCTGAGCTGAAGGCAGACGCTTAAAAACTAAGCAACCCAGGCACCCCAACATCATTAGTTTTTGATACTGTGCTCCATGATTCATTTCTTGGGTATAAATCCCAGTGCTCCATGCAATATATGCCTTCCTTAATACCCATCAGCAGGCTCACCCATCTCCCCACTCCCTTCCCCTCTAAAACCTTCAGTTTATTTCTCGGAGTCCATAGGCTCTCATGGTTCTTCTCTCCCTCTGACTTCCCCCTCTTCATCTTCCCCTTCCTTCCCCTCATGTCCTTCGTGCTATTCCCTATGTTCCACAAATAAGTGAAACCAAATGATAATTGTCTTTCTCTACTTGACTTATTTCACTTAGCATAATACCCTCTGGTTCCATCCATGTTGATGCAAAAGCTGGGTATTCATCCTTTCAGATAGTTGAGTAATATTCCATTGTATATATAGAACACATCTTTATCCATTCATCTGCTGAAGGGCATCTCGGCTCCTTCCATAGTTTGGCTATTTTGGCCATTGCTGCTATGAGCATTGAGATGCATATGGCCCTTTTCCTCATTACATCTGTATATTTGGGGAAAATACCTAGTAGTGCATTTGCAGGGTCATAGGGTAGCTCTATTTTTAACTTTGGAGGGACCTCCACAATATTTTCCAAAGTGGCTGCACCAACTTGCATTCCCACCAATAGTGTAAGAGGGTTTCTCTTTCTCCACATTCTCTCCAACATTTGTTTTTTTTTTCTTGTCTTGTCAATTTTTGCCATTCTAACTTGTGTAAGGTACCACCTCCTTGTGGTTTTGATTTGAATTTCCCTGATAGCTAATTATGATGAGCATTTTTTCATGTGCCTGTTAGCCATTTTTTATTATTTATTTGGAGAAGTGTCTGTTCATGTCTTCTGGCCACTTTCTGACTTGATTATCCATTTTTTGGATTGAGTTTGAGAAATTCTTTATAGATCTTAGATACTAGCCCTTTATCTGAAGTGTCATCTTCTCCCATTTTATGGTTGCCTCTTAGTTTTGTTGACTGTTTCCTTTGTTGTGCAGAAGCTTTCAATCTTAATGAAGTCCCAAAAGTTTATTTTTACATTTTTTTCCCTTTCCTTTGGAGACATGTCCTGAAAGAATATGCTGTGGCTGATGTTGAAGAGATTGCTGCCTATGTTCATATTTTGATGGATTCCAGTGTCATATTGGGGCCTTCCATCCACTTTGAGTTTGTGTATAGTGTAAGAGAATGGTAGAGTTTCATTCTTCTGTATATAGCTGCCCAGCTGCCCAATTTTGCCAGCACCATTTATTGAATATACTGTCTTTTTTCATTGGATATTTTGTCCTGATTTGTCAACACTTAGTTGTCCACAGAGTTGAGGGTCCATATCTGGGCTCTTTATTCTGTTCCACTGGTCTATGTGTCTGTTTTTGTGCCAGTATCATGCTGTCTTGGTGATCACAGATTTGTAATATAGCTTGAAAGGAGGCAACATGATGCTCCCAGCTTTGTTTTTCTTTTTCAACATTCCCTTGGTGATTTGGGGTCTTTTCTGGTTCCATACAAATTTTAGAATTATTTATTCCAGCACTTCAAGAAATACCATTGGTGTTTTGATCAGGATGGCATTGAAAGTATAGATTGCTCTGGGGAGCATGGACATTTTAACAATGTTTATTTTTCTGATCCAAGAGCATGGAATACTTTTCTCTCTTCTTGTGTCTTCTTCAATTTCCTTCATGAGTGTTGTTTTGTTCCTAGAGTATGTATCCTATACCTCTTTGTTTAGGTTTACTCCAAGGTATCTTATGGTTTTTGGTGCTATTGTAAATGGAATCAATTATTTAATTTCTTTTTCTACAGATAACTTGTTAATGTATAACAGAACAACTGATTTCTGTGCGTTAATTTTCTATCCTGAAGCATTACTGAATTGTTGTATGAGTTCTAGTAATTTGGTGGTGGAGTCCTTTGGGTTTTCCACATAAAGACCATGTCATCTGTGAAGAGAGAGAGTTTGATTCTTTGTCAATCTGAGTACTTTTTATTTCTTTTTGACTTCTGATTGCTGTTGCTAGGACTTCTATTGTGTTAAATAATAGTGGTAGGAGTGGGCATCCCTGTCTTGTTCCTGATCTTAAGGGAAAGGCTCTGAGTTTTCCCCATTGAGAGTTTTCTTTGCTGTGGGCTTTTCATAGGTAGTTTTTCTGATAATGGAGGAATTTTTCTTCTATCCCTATCCTCTGAAGATTTTTAATCAGGAAAGGATACTGTATTTTGTCAAATGCTTTTTCTGCATCAATTGAGAGGATCATAGGGTTCTTGTTTTTTCTTGGTGTGCTCTATCACATTGATTGATTTGTGAATGTTGGACCACCCTTTCATCCCAAGGATAAATCCCAGTTGGTTATGATGGATAATCCTCTTAATGTATTGTTGGATCCTATTATCTAGGATCTTTTTGAGAATTTTAGCATCCATGTTCATTAGGGATATTGGTCTGTAATTCCCTTTTTGATGGGGTCTTTGCCTGGCTTGGAGACCAAGGTAATGCTCACCTCATAAAATGATTTTGGGAGTTTTCCTTCTTGAAACAACTTCAGGATAATAGGTATTATTTCTTCTTTAAATGTTTTATAAAATTCTCCTGAGAATTCATCTGGCCCAGGACTCCTGTTTTTTGGGAGGTTTTTGATCACTGCTTTAATTTCATTACTGGTTCTTGGTCTATTCAGATTGTCAGTTTCTTCCTGTTTCAGGCTTGGTAGTTTATAAGTCTCTAGAAAGGCATCTGTTTTTCCCAGGTTGCCTTATTTATTGACATAAACTGGTAGTAATTTCTAATAATTGTTTCTATTTCTTTGGTGTTAGTCATGATCTCTCCCCTTTCATTCATAATTTAATTAATTTGGGCCCTTTGGATAAGAATGGTCAAATATATATACATACATATATATATTTATATGTATATATATATATATAAAATCTTGTTAGTTCTTTCAAAGAACAAGCTTCTGGTTTTGTTGATCTACTCTACTGATTTTCTGGTTTCTATTTCATTGATTTCTTCTCTAATTCTTATTTTTTCTTTTCTCCTGCTTGATTTAGAGGCCTTATTTGCTGTTGTTTCTCTAGGCCTTCAGGCGTAAGTTTAGCTTGTGCATTTGGAATTTTTCCAAGTTTTTTAGAAAGGCTTGGTTGGCTATGAAATTCCCGCTGAGGATCAACTTTGCAGTATTCCATATGTTTTGGACCGATGTTTTTGTTTTCATTGATTTCCATGAATTGTTTAAGTTCTTTTTAATTTCCTGGTTGACCCAAACATTCTTTAGCAGGATGGTCTTTAGCTTCCAAGTGTTGGGATTCCTCCCAATTTTTTTTTTTCTTGTGATTGAGTTTCAGTTTCAAAACACAATGGTCTGACAATATGCAGAGAATAATCTCAGTTTTTTGGTATCAGTTGAGACCTGTTTTGTGATCCAGCCTCTGGTCTATTCTGCAGAAAATTCCATGTGCATTCTAGAAGAATGAGTATTCTGTTGTTTTGGGGTGGAATTTTTTGTATACATCTGTGAAGTCCATCTGGTCCAGTATGTCAATCAAAGCTCTTGTTTCTTTTTTGATCTGCTTAGATGATCTATTACTGAGAGTGGAGTGTTGAGGTCTCCTACTATTAAAGTATTGTTATCAATATGATTATTTTGGTTAACATTTGGGTTATGTAGTTGGCTGCTCCCATGTTGAATAAATATAAATAAATAACAGATATTTATAATTGTTAGATCTTGGACTGACCATTTAAGAATGATATAATGTCCCTCTGTATTTATTTTTTAAGATTTTTTTAAATTTATTTGATACAGAGAGAGATAGAGAGATCACAAGTAGGCAGAGAGGCAGTCATAGTGAGAAGGGGAAGCAGGCTCCCTGCTGAGCAGAGAGCCCAATGTGGGACTTGATCCCAGGACTCTTAGTTCATGACCTGAGCTGAAGTCAGAGGATTAACCCTCTGAGCCACCCAGGCGCCCTCCCTCTTTATTTCTTACTACATTCTTTAGCTTAAAATCTAATTTGCCTGATATGAGAATTGCTACCCCAGCTTTCTTTTGAGGTCTGTTGGCATGAAAAATTGTTCATCCCCTCACTTTCAGTCTGGATGTAGCTTTAGGTTCAAAATGAGTCTCTCATGGACAGCATATGGATGGGTCATGTCTTTTTATCCAATATGCAACCCTGTGCATTTTTATGGGGGCATTTAGGCCATTCACGTTGGGATGATTATTGAAGAATAGGATTTTAGTTCTATCATGTTGCCTGTGAAGTCCCTGTTTCTATAGATTGTAAATTTCTGGTCTATATTACTCTTGGGGTCTTTCATCTTTTATAGAACCCTCCTTAATATTTCTTGCTGGGCCAGCTTGCTGGTCACATATTCTTTCAGTTTCTGCTGGTCCTGGAAGCTCCTTATTTCTCCATATATTCTTAATGACAGTTTTGCTGGATAAAGTATCAATGGCTGCATGTTATTCTCATTTAGCACTCTAAATATGTCTTGCCAGCCCTTTATAGCTTGCCACGTCTCTGTGGACAGGTTTGATACTATTCTGATGTTCCTTCTTCTATAAGTAAGAAATATCTTCCCCTTAGCTGCTTTCAGGATTTTTTCCTTGGAACTAAGATTTGCTAGTTTTGCTATAACATGTTGAAGCATTGATCTGTTCTCTCTGGTATTGAGAGGGGTCTTCTCTGCCTCTTCGACACAAATGCTTGTTTCTTTCCCCAGATTAAGGAAGTTCTTAGCTATGATTTGCTCAACTATATCTTCTAGACCTTTTTTCTCTCTCCATCACCCACAGGGGTCCCAATAATTCTGACACTGGAATGTTTCATGTTGTGATTAATCGCTCTCAGTATGATCTCTTGGGCTTTAGGTTGTTTTTCCCAGGTCTCCTCAGTTTCCTTATTTTCTATCATCTTATCTTCTAGCTCATTAATTCATTATTCTGCCTCATTTACTCTGGCAGTCAGAGTATCCAGTTTAGAATGCATCTCATTCATAGCATTTTAAAATCCAGCCTGATTAGATCCCATTTCTGCCCTTAGAGATTCTATATTGTTGCTAATATTTTTCTCAAGCCCTGATATCAGCTATATAATTATTACTTTGAAGTTTATCTCTGACATCTTGATTTATTCATATCAACTATGTCTGCGGCAGAGGTCATAGTCTGGGGATTTCTTTGTTGGGAGTTCCTCCTCTTAGTCATTCTGTTGGGGGGTGGTTGAGGGAATGTACAGAATTCAAAATATTAACCATGACCCAAGCAAGATGAATCTGTTTTATAAGGACCCTAGTGTTTTCATCCTCTTATTCTTCCAGCTGTCTTGGGGAGGGGCCTGCCACACTATTACTCAGGCAACCTTGCTTGGGCAGAGTTGCCTTGTCTCCTGTTGGGGGTAGGGTGGTCTCAGTGAAAACTAGTTGTTTTTTGTTTTTTCGTTTTTGGTTTTTGTTTTGAGCTCTTATTCCCTGGTGGCTTTCTCTGATGGCTTTCTGTGCCTATTCTGAGAATCAGAGCAGAAGTGATTGTACTGAAACCTCTGTCCCAGAACAGATAAATTGCAATGTGCTCTTCACTGAATTCTCTGGGACACATAATCTCTGTTAATGTCTGTACAGCTAAAAACTACAGCCTCTCTTGTTGTGTCCCTCACAGCAATTCTCCCAGAGGTTGATCCCAGGGCTGGGCCTGTCTCTGCCCTTTGTGCTTCTAAAACTGCCAGCTTCCCCTGGTTCAGTGTTTTCTAGATACTGTATGAGGGTTGCACTAAAGTACTTTTCCTGCTGCTACTGGTCTGTGAGTCTGTACCTGGTCCCTAGCATGGAATGCTTTTTTACTCTGTTGTTATATCACCCTCCAAGCACCAGGTTATTTGGATCCATCCTGCTTCTGTTTAACTTCGGATATCTGCCTGCAGAATCACAGATCTGGCCTTCAGACCTCGAGACCACCAGCAATTTTATGCTTGCAGAGAAAAGATATATATTCTTACATCTCATGCTGATTTCATGGGTATTCAGAATGGTTTGGTAGATACCCTGTTAAACTCAGGGGATCAATTGAAATAGAGTCCCCTATACCTCTAGCATTTTCCCTCTTCCTCAAGAAATTACATTTCATTTTTAATCTTCTTAAAATTTTTATTACATTATTTTATTTTTTCAGTGTTCCAAAATTCATTGTTTATGCCCCACACCCAGTGCTCCATGCAGGAAGTGCCCTCAATACCCACCACCAGGCTCACTCATCCTCCTATCCCCTCCATTCCAAGAGCCTCAGTTTGTTTCTGAGTCCAAAGTCTCTCATGTTTCATCTCCCTCCCCTATTTACCCCACTTCCCATTTCCTTTCCTTCTCCTACTGTCCTCTATATTACTTGTTATGCTCCACAAGTAAGTGAAACCAAATGATACTTGACTTTTTCTGCTTGGTTAATTTCACTCAGCATAATCTCCTCCAATCCAGTCCATGTTGCTACAAAAGTTGGGTATTCATCCTTTCTGATGGAGGTGTAGTATTCCGTTGTATATATGTACCACATCTTCTTTATCCATTTATCTGTTGAAGGGTACCTTGGCTCTTTCCACAGTTTGGTGATTGTGGCCATTGTTGCAATGAACACTGGGTACAAATGACTTTTCTTTTCACTACATTTGTATCTTTGGGGTAAATATCCAGTAGTGCAAATGTAGTGTCATAGGGTAACTCTATTTTTAATTTTTTAAGGAATCTCCACATTGTTTTCCAAAGCAGCTACAGCAACTTGCATTCCCACCAAGAGTGTAAGAGGGTTCCCTTTTCTCCACAATATCTCCAACACTTGTTGCTTCCTGTCCTGTTAACTTTGGCCATTCTGACTGGTGTAAGGTGGTATCTTAATGTGGTTTTGATTTGAATTTCCCTGATAGCTAATGATGATGAGCATTATATTTCATTTTACATGTTCAGCTACATGTCAGCTTTATTTGTTTAACAGTATGCTGTGGTTTTGTTTGAGTCATATTGAAATACTTCTGTGGTACTGCATTAAATAATGAGTGTACTATAACACTGTAAGGAAACATGAGGGTTAATGTTGACATAAAAAATGCTAACATTTTATAAAAGGAAAATCACTACGGATTTCTTATTTATACCTTGATATTTGGAACTTTGGAAAACCTGTAATTTCATTATATAAACTTAATAGGGCGTGACTACTGAATTTTAGATTTCACAGATATGTCTATAGGAATCTCATAGGAGAAAATAATTAAGTCTTCTTAAAATAACATATCAACTAAATATCTTCTGGGAAATGAATTTTATTAATGATTTATTTTGTTTTATTTTTCTACAGGATTTGAGGTTCCAATTAAAACCCTGTTTGGGGGTGCCTGGGTGGCTCAGTGGGTTAAAGCCTCTACATTCAGCTCAGGTCATGATCTCAGGGTTCTGGGATCGAGGCCCATGTAGGGCTCTCTGCTCAGCAGGGAGCCTGCTTCCTCCTCTCTCTCTGCCTGCCTGTCTACTTGTGATCTCTCTCTCTGTGAAATAAATAAATAAAATCTTAAAAAAAATAAATAAAACCCTGTTTGGGTCATTGCATTATTGCTTTCTAGTACTTAATCTTCAAAAACTTATTTTAAAACAAAAGAAGAATGAGGTAAGGAGAAAAGTAATGAAATGCAACATAACACATCTTTCAAAGCAAGAGGAAGTAGCTTTTTAAAAACGATCTAGGATCAGTGACATTCAAAAATTATTTGCTGAACACTAAATGTACTCAACTGTAACATCTCAATTCCAAGGACTCTATGCCTTCTGTTATGAAATGAAACACAGATTATTATTTTTTTCCTTATTTGCTGTTGCTGAAGCCTAAGGTAATAATTACTGATATCTCTGATATACAGCAAATGGTAATGTATATTGCAAAATGAATGTTCTACTTTATCTGATGGAGATTCTGTGATATTCTGGTGCTATAATGATGAGCATAATTAACAATGTTAAGTGTTATTTTAAAAATATGTGCAATTCTTTTGTTGTTCTCATAATACATCATACACCTATTTGCTTATACCACGGAGTCATGTTTAACAGATTTCTGCCCAATCCTTCATGATGTCTTTAAATTCTCATGTTGCTAATTCATCATTTTTTAAATACTTAGTCTTACAGTTCTTTGGAGTATTAAGTTTCACTAAGTAATGTTATCTATATCAGAGGAATGATAAAATCAGAAGTGTTATTTAAAGGTGCAATGTCAGGGCACCTGGGTGGCTCAGTGGGTTAAGCCTCTGCCTTCAGCTCAGGTCATGATCAGGTTCCTGAGATTGAGGCCCCCATGAGGCTCTCTGCTCAGCGGGGAGCCTGCTTCCTCCTCTCTCTGCCTGTCTCTCTGCCTACTTATGATCTCTCTCTCTGTCAAATAAATAAATAAAATCTTTAAAAAAAGATGCAATGTCATTTCCTAAACCCAAATCTAATAAAATACATAGATATGAAAAGAAAGTCTAAAAGTATCACACTAGTCCCTTTTAGTCTCTAATAATGGATGTTTTTCATTGAAGTAAGAACTTAAATATACAATTATTATCCACAAAAGACAGCTCAGCCCCAAGTGAATTGATATGAAATTCTAATATTCATACCAATTAGAACTGACTTATTGAAGATAACACATTAACTCTGGGTGGCAACACGCAAACAAATAAAGCTATGTCTATAGTAATGATAAAGGTATTAATTTTGTTGAACCTCTTAGCCTTAGAGTAAATTATACTTTTGAGTCATTCTACATTTCATTATGTTTGAGAAGATTCACAAACTATGTACTAATCTTTGAATCTCAACCCTCCTTTTAGGGCCTGTCAAAGTGCCCATATTTGTCAAATGATGGAAGGGAGGGAGGGAGGGAGCAAGGGAGAAAAGAGTTATGCTTCACAACAGCCAAGGAACTGGTCCACTGTGCTGAGTAAACATGGCTTACTACATGATACTAAGGATTTTGATAAAATATGTCAAGTTTGGCTTCTCTTTCTTATGCTAGTCTCCACTTAAGAATTTGTAATGAGCTATGTCCATGTTCCTCATTAATTCATCAACAGCTTCTTTAGTGTATTTAACTTTCACTTAAACCCCAGATCATAGCTACTGAGAGCACTAGTAGAGGAAGTTTAACAGCCATCATATTATGCTAAATTCTATCTGATAAGTGTTTATTTTTTTTTTAAATTAACTTATGTATAAGATTCACCCACTAAGTTCACTATAACCCTTTCAGTGTTTGTATCCTAAAAAATAAGTCCTTCTTTGTGAGATATGATTTACTGTTATTGGAAATGTTGTCAGTGTTCACATGCTTATTAGGGATAATGGTAGCTGGCTTATGCACTAAATCTTTGTGTTTCATCTAGTTTTAAGACCTCAAGCTAGTAGTTTTTCTCACTAATTCTCATAATTTTCTATAAGATAAAAAACAAGAAAAGTATCAATGCCCTCTCTTTAGGATGTGGTAAAGAACATTCTTGAGGATATCTCTGCATTGAATCACCATTTAAATTAAGTTTATCAAATATAGATTGATCACATTCCATTCCAGGCAATGTCTCTAGATTTATAAAAATAAATACAACATGACCCCTGTCTTCTCAGATCATAAAATGATTGAGGAATCCAAGTATATACTTTATTTTAATGCACTCTGTTGAACATTCTGAAAGAGATATGGGTCTGATGACATCAGAACTCTAAAGAGGGACATTCAACCAGCTATGGAAGAAGGTTAAACCAATGGAGAGAAGTAATGGAGAGATAATACTTAAGCTATCAAAAGATGAGTAGAAGGCAGCCAGACAATAAGAAATGTTGAGCTGCATGGAGCAGCAAGAAGAGAGATGTAAATGCACTGATATGATTAAAATGAGTGTTATCTCTCCAAGTATGTGATACGGCAGTGAAAAAAATTGTTTCATGAAGCAAAGAGAAGACTCCTGAATGAGGTGAATATTGATAGAAATCTTGAAGCAGGGGTTCCCGGGTGGCTCAGTCTGTTAAGCATATAACTGTTGGTTTTGGCTCAGGTCATGCTCTTGGGTCATGGGATCGAGCCCTCCACCTGCCATCAGGTTCCACACTCAGTGCAGTCTGCTTGTGAATACTCTCTCTCCCTGTATTCCTCTTCCACTTCCCTCTCTCTCTCTCAAATAAATAAATACATTTTTTAAAAAAAAAGGAATTTTGAAGCATAAGTATGAATGAGCCAAATAAATAATTGAGAAAAGATGTTTTCTAAACAGAAGGAATAGCATTCAAAGATTATACTTACAAGCTTGTTTGGTGTACATTTGCATGGCATCAGGTAAAATGAATTTAAGAATTTTTTCTCCATATTCTACACTGTAAGTAGGCAATACATTGATTCCTACTTCTTTGAACTCTGAGTAAAGTCATATAAACATCAAATTTCAAAACTGAAGGAAATTTAGATACTATGTCATTCAGATTCTTATTTTCTAAATGAAGAAACTGCAGCTCAGAGGGAAGAGATGACTTGTTCAAGGAGAGCTTTTGTGATTTTTCAGAGACCAGGTAAGATCTGATGTTCCCATATCAGCAGAAAAACTTGAAAATGGAATTATTTTTGTATTGTTTTCCTCAATCTTAGTGGATTGCTATTAGAGGCAGTAAAGTCTAGAGATTAAAATGTTGGCTTTAGAGTCTAAATATATTTGCTTTCACCAAATACATGCCAAATGACATTAGGCAAATGATGTTATCTCTTTTAGCTTCAGATCATTCATCTACAAAATGGGGAATGATAATGTAAAATGCTTTTATCAGTGCCTAGCACATAATAAACACTTCATATATATATGTTATTATCTATCTTTAGGCATTCAAGTACTATCATACATGAATAGATTGTGGTATAGGCACTATTAAAATGATTTGACTATCCAAATCATTTTTAAAAATTTGTTGTAAGGGCACCTGGGTGGCTCAGTCATTAAGGGTCTGCCTTCGCTTCAGGTCATGATCCCGAAGTCCTGGGATCAAGCCCCACATTGGACTCCCTGCTCGCCAGGCAGCCTTCTTCTCCTTCTCTCACTCCTCCTGCTTATGTTCCCTCTCTAGCTGTGTTTCTCTCTGTCAAATAAATAAATAAAATATTTTTTAAAATTTGTTATAATGACTATTATGTAATCAATTTCACCAAAACATTTCTTTCTCTTTTTTTATTATGTTTTGTCAGTCACCATATAGTACTTCATTAGTTTTTGATGTACAATTCCATGATTCATCATTTGCATATAACCAAACCTTTCTAAGTTATAATGTTTTGGAACTGCCATGTACACAAAGTCCTAATTATGTGATTTTCTATTATTATCATTAATGGAGAATATTAATTTTTTAGGAAAGAAATAATATCAAGTACTGGTTAAGGGATTTTAGAATAAGAATTGTAAATATATTTGAAATGTGAAAAACATTCTTACCCTAAACAAAATCGTCTAAAAAAATTTGTGTTTCTACTATAAGGATATAGGAATGTCTAGGTGACCTTGCATCTGAACCCAATCTTATGTTCCAATGCTTCTATTATTTAAACAATACAACAGATTAAAGCTGAAAGCAAAGTGATGTGAATTTCATACTCTAGGGAGAAAAAACACAGTGTTACCTTGCATGTCAGATATATGATGGCCTATGTTCATTTAACAAAACAACTTTAAAGACATTTTATTCTTTTTTTATATTTTATTTATTTATTTGACAGAGAGAGAGATCACAGGTAAGCAAAGAGGCAGGCAAAGAGAGAGGAGGAAGCAGGCTCCCTGAGGTGCAGAGAGCCCAATGCTGGCCTTGATCCCAGGGCACTGAGATCATGACCTGAGCCGAAGGCAGAGGCTTTAACCCACTGGGCCACCAGGTGCCCAAAGACATTTTATTCTTATAAAGGTTTGTCTTGCTATAAATTTTGTACCCAGGGGATTTTAGACTTTTACTACAGGGCTTTTGGACATTAGGTAGCTATGTATGATGTAAGATACTTCAGTGTTTCCAAAGTTATTATATTCACTGCTAAGGAATTGAAATCTTTAGATATGTTGTGTGGTTCATAAATCAAAGCAACATTTTATACACATTTATGTGATCCATAGTTATGTAGACAGAAATAAACTAAACGGAACTATTATAATTGTGGGAAAATATAAATTTATTTTGCAATTTAAAAACAATGATTTTTAAAAATATTTTGCTATGTTTGAAGGTACAAAAATAATTTTTAAAAGATTTTATTTATTTATTTGACAGAGAGAGAGATCACAAGTAGGCAGAAAGGCAGGCAGAGAGAGAGAGAAGAAGCAGGCTTGCTGCTGAGCAGAGAGCCCAATGTGGGCCTCGATCCAAGGATCCTGGGGTAATGAACTGAGCTGAAGACAGAGGATTTAACCCACTGGGCCACCCAGGCAACCAAAAAATAATTTCTGAAATGCAGAGTATATGGTTTTTAAAACAGAGGTTTACAGTATATGAGCTATAAATAAAAATGCTATATAAAATACCCAGTGAGCAGGTGGTCACATTTCACAAATCACAGATTAAGGGTTTGCTTACCATAATAATCTTTTAATTTTTTTTATTAACATGTAATGTATTATTTGTTTCAGAGGTACAGGTCTGTGATTCATCAGTCTTACACAATTCACAGCAATCATCATAGCACATACCCTCCCCAATGTCCATAGCCCAGCCAACCTATCCCTCCCAACAAAGCACCAGCAACCCTCAGTTTGTTTCCTGACATTAAGAGTTTCTTATGGTTTGTATCCCTCCCTGGTCCCATCTTGTTTTATTTTTTCCCTCCCTACCCTCCAGGATCCACTTCCCTGCCTCTCAAATTCCTTATATCAGAGAGATCATATGATAATTGTCTTTCCCTGATTGACTTATTTTAGGTAGCATGATACCTTCCAGGTCCATCTACATCATAGCAAATGGCAGGATTTCATTATTTTGATGAATGAATATCATTCCATTGTGTGCGTGTCTGTGTGTGTGTCTGTGTGTGTGTGCGCGCGCTACTTCTTTATCCATTCATCTATTGATGGACATCTAAGCTCTTTCCATAATTTAGCTATTGTGGCCATAGCTGCTATAAGCATTCAGGTGCATGTGCCCCTTTGGATCACTACAATTCTATCTTTAGAGTAAATACCCAATAGTGTGATTGCTGGGTCATAGGGTAACTCTATTTTCAACTTTTTGAGTATCCTCCATACTATTTTTCAGAATGGCTGCACCAGCTTGCATTCCCACCAACAGTGTAGGAGGGTTCCCCTTTCTCTGCATCCTCATCAACAGCTGTCATTTCCTGACTTGTTAATTTTAGTGATTCTGACTGGTGTGAGGTGATATCTCACTGTGGTTTTGAATTGTATTTCCCTGATGCCAAGTGACATTAAGCACTTTTTCATGTGTGTGTTGGCCATTTGGATGTCTTCTTTGCAGAAATGTTTGTTCATGTCTTCTGCCCATTTCTTGATTGGATCACTTTTTCTTTGGGTGTTGAGTTTGATAAGTTCTTTATAGATTTTGGATACTAGCCCTTTATCTGATGTGTCATTTGCAAATATCTTCTCCCATTCTGTTGGTTGTCTTTTGGCTTTGTTGACTTTTTCCTTTGCTGTGCAAAAGTTTTGATCTTGATGAAGTCCCAATAATTCATTTTTGCCCTTGCTTTCCTTGTCTTTAGTGATGTTTCTAAGAAGAAGTTGCTGTGGCTGAGGTCGAAGAGGTTGCTGCCTGTGTTCTCCTCAAGGATTTTGATGAATACCTGTCTTATATTGAGGTTTTTCACCATTTTGAACCTATTTTTGTGTGTGGTGTAACGGAATAGTCCAGTTTCATTCTTCTGCCTGTGGCTGTGCAATTTTCCCAACACTATTTGTTGAAGAGACTGTCTTTTTTCCATTGGACATTCTTTCCTGCTTTCAAAGGTTAGTTGACCATAGAGTTGAGGGTCCACTTCTGGGATCTCTATTCTGTTCCATTGTTTTGTGTGTCTGTTTTTGTGTGAGTACCATGCTGTCTTGATAATTACAGATTTGTAATAGAGCTTGAAGTCTGGAATTGTGGTGTCACCAACTTTGGTTTTCTTTTTCAACATTCCTCTAGCTATTCAGGTCTTTTCTGGTTCCATATAAGTTTTAGGATTATTTGTTCCATTTTTTTTGAAAATAATATAGTATTTTTTAAAGATTTATTTATTTACTTATTTGACAGAGAGATCACAAGTAGGCAGAGAGGCCGAGCAGAGAGCCCAATGTGGGACTCTATCCCAGGACACTGAGATCATGACCTGAGCCGAAGGCAGAGGCTTTAACCCCCTGAGCCACCCAGGTACCCCAATAATATAGTATTTTGATAAGGCTTGAATTAAATGTGTAGATTGCTCTAGGCAGCATAGACATTTTCACAGTATTTGTTCCTCCAATCCATGACCATGGAACATTTTTCTATTTCTTTGTGTCTTCCTCAGTTTACCATAATAATTTTTAACATAACAATATCCACAGTGTTAACATAATAATAATAATTATTATTATTATAATTATAAATATAATATATATAATTATACATAATATAATGTAATATATATTATAATATATAATATAATATATAATATAATATAATATAATATAATATAATATAATATAATAAAAATATAATAATGTCTTCAGTGTTCCTGTATTATGTATGAATTTCTACAAACAATTCTGAGAAACTGTTTTCTATTTATATTTTTCTCCTGTTAAAACAATCTAGTAGTAATAAATATTCAAAATTCACAAGGTTAGATTATATTCTTTAGGGAGCAGGATGAGAAAACCCCTTTTCTTCTGGAAGAAGAAATATAAAGGAAATAAGATAATATCAGGAATCTATTTTAGAAACTTACTTTCAGGCCTTTAGGCTACAATTCATTCTAGCTGGAGTTCTGTGAAGTATATTTTCTCCATCCATACTATTCTGCTATGAGAAAAACAGTAATTTCCAGGCACTCCAAAGTTCACATTATTGACCTGATTATTTCATGTCCATAATACTTCATCAAGAAAAGCATGTAGACTATACAACTTAGAAAGGCCTTAAAAAAATAAATAAAAAAAGAAAGTCCTTCATTAAATATGTGTAAAACAGTAAAACCATCTATTCCTGGATTTTTCTTTGTTGCGAGGTTTAAGATTATTCATTTAATCTCCTTACTTTGATCTGTTCATACTTTCTATTTCTTCATGATTCAGTCTTGGTAAGTTGTATATTTCTAGAAATTTTTCCATTTCTTCTAGGTTATCCCATTTGTTGGCATGTAATTGTTTGTAGTAGTTTCTTATCTTTAGTATTTCTGTGGTATCAGTTGTGATGTTTCCTTTTTCACTTCTGATTTTCTTTATTTGCATATTTTCTCTTCTTTTTTAGTCTAGCTAAATGTTTGTTGATTTTATCTTTTCAAAAAACAGCTCTAAGTTTTGCCAATCATTTCTGTTGTCATTTTAGTCTCTATTTACTTCTGCTCTGATCTTTATTTCCTCTCTTCTACTAACTCTGAGCTTACTTTATTCTTTTTCTAGATTTTGCGATCTTTATTTTTCTTTATGTAGGCATTTATCTTCATAAATATCCCTCTCAAAATTGCTTTTGCTGTGTCCCATAAGTTTTGGCATGTTGTGCTTTCAATTTGTCTAAAAATATTTTTAAAATTTCTTCTTTCACACATTGGTTGTTCAGGAGCATGTTGTTTAATCTCCACATATTTGTAAATTCTACAGTTTTCCTTATTATTGATTACTTCCCCAATAAAAAACATAGTAAATCATCATGTTGTACATGTAAAATGCATAACAGCTTCATTTCTCAATTATACCTTAATAAAGCTGGAAAATTATAGGGGCACCTTGGTGGCTCAGTTGATTAAGCCACTGCCTTCAGCTCAGGTCATGATCCTGGAGTCCCAGGATAGAGTCCCACATCAGGCTTCCAGCTTTGCTGGGAGTCTGCTTCTCCCTCTGACCTTCTCCCCTCTCATGCTCTCTCTCACTCACTCTATCTCTCTCTCAAATAAATAAATAAAATCTGAAAAAAATAAAGCTGGAAAATTATAAACTTCACCTTCTCAGGTTAAACATATAAATAAAAAAGAATGGGAAAGAAAATTTTTAAAAAATCTTCAACATCTGATATTGAAACAAGAAACTTTTTTTCTGAAGACTTGATAAAACAAAACAAAACAGAACAAAAAACAAAAAGAAAAAAAACAGAAGCAAATAAAACTCCAAACCTCCACCAATACCTCTTTCTTCAATCATTTTTATTAATTCAAGTTTTACTAAGTTCAGCATATTTTAAAGTGTCTTAAATGTGCATTTTCTTTTTTTCTTTTTTTTTTTAAAGATTTTACTTATTTATTTGACAGAGAAAAACACAGCGAGAGGGGGAACACAAGCAGGTGGCATGGGAGAGGGAAAGGCAGGCTTCCTGTGGAGCAGGGAGCCCAATATGGGGCTCAATCCCAAGTGCCTGGCGTCATACCTGAGCCAAAGGCAGACACTTAACAACTGAGCCACAGGCACCCTAAATGTGCATTTTTATAATAAAAGTGGGTCATCCATTAATATATAGTCTTTTGACAGCTAAATTCCTATGTATATAATTTATAATGATTTTATTTTCTTGTACATCATTTCAGAATAGCTTTCAAAAGTTATTCTTTAAAAATTTGCATATTTTGTAACTCTTTTGTATGTTGACCGAAAAGGATTAAGTGTTACGTAGATTGAAAACATCCTCACAGTGACTGGTTTCCTTGAAAGCATGGTATCTATTGGTATGTATGGGTCTGTGCCTGTGCACATATATGTGTGTATATGTGTATGTGTGTAAAGATGTCAGAGGAAGAGAGAAAATAAAGTAGAAAGAGAGAGAGAGAGAGAGAGAGAGAGAGAGAGAGAGAGAGAGAAAATGTAGGTTCTGAGAAAACACAATGTAGTTTTTGTTAAGCAGAGAAATCAAGAGGTGCCTAGATCACTCGGTTGGTTAAGTGTCTGCCTTCAGCTCCAGTCATGATCTTAGGGTCTTGGGATGGAGCCCCATGCCAGGATCTTTGTCTGACATGGAGTCTGTTTCTCCCTTTCCTTCTGCATGCTGCTCCCCTTGCTTGTGCTCTGTGTTTGTGTATGTATGTGTGTGTGTGTGAAATATATAAAGTCTTAAAAAAAAAGGAGAGAGGGAGGGAGAACTCAAGTAAGTGAGTTATATTAAAATTCAAGGAAGTGAAGTATATATTAACACTTCATTCTTGATGGGCCTAATCACCAAGACATAAATTAATGAGACTGCCAAAATTTAATTTGAGGCTAGATGTGGGAAAGTGTTTTGTAGTAATTTTTTTCTTTCATGTCCACTAAACAGTGAATAAATAAACCTCTTAAAAGTATAATTATGTCAAGCATAAGTGAATTCCTCAAATATGAAATAACTTTGGCAAACAGCCTTAATGTAATTCAAATGAAAGTTAACTGATTCTTTAAGAGTGCAAGTCATATTTGTTTTGTTCTACCCTAACCTTTGATTCCATTTCAAAATATTTCTTCTGGCCTCTTCTATTGCCATCATGATTGTTGATTTAGACTTGACTGAAGTATCTTTTGCAGCATCTTATCAAAGGAAAAAGAATATTAAATTCCTTTTATTGGAAAATTAAAGTAATATCTATAGTCAAAATTTGTATTGGAAGCATTCTCTTCACTGTACCAAACATGCTTTTGTTTGTACTATTAACTGTAAGTCATTTGGATCTATAGAAAATAAATGTATGTCTGTGACTTACATATTTATTTTCACTAAGGTCTCATCAGAAAGATGGGAAAAAAAAATTAGCCTCTGGATTTCTTCTCCCTGTCAGTAGGTAAATACAACCATCTTTCAACATTTTCCATTTTGAAAGTACATCAGCAAGAAGGTAATTTGTGAAAGGGAATTTCTCAGAGTTTGTGGTTACCTATTTATTGGATCCATTTGATTTCCACCTAAGTTTCTCTCCCTGATTTTCTGGCTTTAACATTATTTTTGAATTCCTTTTGTATTCACAAGAGATGGGCTTGACAGATAGGCTATAAGGATTGTTATACATGCAGTAAAGTGTTTTAAAAAAAAAAACTACTCACTTGCTTATGAGCCAGTTTATTGTTCCTTGTGCAAAGTAACAAGCCATTCTGTCATGGATGAAAGATCTTGATTTGAGTGTTTACAGTGTGCAACTCCTTCATGACTGAAACCTCCCAGTGATTTCAATCTTTCTGTCACCCATACAAATCCCAGATCTGCATGTAGAGTCTGATTATAACAAATAAATATTTATTTTTAAATTATTAGTTGCAAAGTTTCTTGATTAAGTGTTTCTATTATCAACACTATTCCGTCCTTTCATGGCCTCCACCCCCTCCCTTTATCTAGCTGCCATTAGAAAAATCATTACTGGGCAATAAAACACCATTTTAGATTTTTGTATGAACTGGGGCTCTTAGCTTATTTTAATTACTTCTTTCATTTTTAACTTATCACTGAAGCTTAAAGACATTATATATGACAATTCTTAATGTTAATTCTAAATGTAAATGGTTACACATTTGGAGAAATATTCTGTAGTAAATTTTCAGGGTTCATTCTTGGGATGTTCTTATTGTGAATGAACAAGCCAGATTTTTACAATGGAAAACTACTCCCTGAGAGTGAGCTACTTATACTGCATTTTGGAACTACTACATTTCCATTTAGTAAAATGTTAACATAGTAGTTTAATGGCAAGGGAAAATCTGACTCAGTGCTTTTCTTAGCCAAAGAAAGAGATTGGATAATAAAAAATTCTTACTGACAATAGGAAACACCCTGATATATTTGCAATTACAGTGTTCCTCTTAATCCAGTATCTCACTATATGTCATTACCTTTGCAATCCTCATATTACCCTGCAGTAGAGTTATTTCTTCCATTTGAGAACCAGAAAATGAAAAAGTAATTTATTTTTTCAAGGTCATGGATCATATCTACCTTGGAGACTGAAGTAAAAATATATTATTTCAATGATATGTGATGTGTTTCTTAAGAAATTTATGTCATTATTCTCTATGAATTCTCTTAACCAGTAAATAACAGGTTCTACTAAATGAGAATGTAATTACCAAGCCAAATTTAACACAAGAAAAGCAATGATAATAAACATTTGGTAGATTCATGGTATTTGGTACTTTGAAAAGTATTTTCATGCCCATTACCTCATCTGTTTCTCATAGCAACCTTAGAAGCAGGTAAAGTATGTATATTTATCCTAATTTTAGAGGCATGAGAGGTTATACTCAGAAAGGTTAAATTACTTTTCCAAAGTCAGAGCTAGGAAGCAAAAGAGCCAGGATTCTAATATAACTCCAAACATAGCAATATTAATATTAAAGCCTAGTACAAACCTACAACTTATAATTTGTCTCTAGATAAATGTCTAAACATTCTTGTCAGAATTCAGACATCATGTATCAAGTAGCTTCATTTTAATTAAATGCACCTTTGCAGTACTCACAATACTATGAATAATAAGAAACAAAGTATAACTCTATTATATCTGAGTATCTGTTCTATCCAGTTAGTTATACCCCAATGAACTTTTGTATCTGTTACTTAGTTAACTGAGAAGAATATTATTAACCATATTTTATATGTGAGAAAACAGATTCTGAAAAGTTTAATAACTTACCTCAGATTGCACAGTTTATACCTTGGTAGGGCCAGAATATATATATGTCTGTCCTTCAAGGCTTTGCTCATTCCTAAGCCATGTAAACAATCAAGAAAAGAGTTATTTTTCAGGGATGCCTGGTGGCTCAGTCAGTTAAGCACCTTTGGCTCAGGTCATGATCCCAGGGTCGCAAGATTGTGTCCTACATTGAGGTCCCTGCTCAACGGGGAGCCTGTTTTTCCCTCTGCCTGCCTCTCCCCCTGCTTGTGCTCTCTTTCTCTCTCTCTATCTCTGATAAATAAATAAAACCTTAAAAAAGTTATTTTTCTAATGATGGAAGTCTTTTCTCAATATATACATATATCAAATCATTACACTGTACACTTTACATATATTATAAATTTGTCAATTATATCTCAAAAAAGCTGACAAAAATTGTGATATTATGTGCTTCCTTGGATAGGTATTATTTTTATATTTCACATATAAATATTTTTGTTAAATATATAAGTCACCCTAAGTGGGATTCCTCAGATGTTTAAGAACTCAAGATAAGAGGTATTTTGCCGACTTTGAGGTTTATAGGGAGAAACCTGATGATAAGTTTGAGATGTATTTATATATTTCTTCTATATTTAAGAGTATATTTGGAATAAATCTTTGCTGAGGGTTTTTGCCATACACTGTTGGGCTTTGAGGATACAGAGATGTTTAAGTCATGGCTCTTTTTCTTAGGAAGCTAATAAAAGATTCATTCATTCACCTATTCAAGAAATTTATTGAGCATCTAATAGAAAGATGCGCACAAAGAAAATGAAGTGCATATTTATGTCCATACTTTGATCACTCATGAAATAGAAGGGACTTATTTCTGGAACTTTTTAATCACTCTAGTTTTTCATTTTTAAAGTTCCATGTCAACTTAAAAAATATTTGTTAACAGCACAACTTCTAAATGCTCTCAAACAAAAAAGTAACATTATTTTCACTCATTTATGTTGTGTAATAATGTATGTTGAGATTCACCATTTGCCTCAGTTTTGTTTTGCTTAGTGAGATAATGTTGTCAAGACTGTTAATTGCCAAGGTCGAAGGGTTTGGGGATAGCTGAACTTCAATGTGACATCTTGGGGCCAATTTACACATTGCAGGAAATATAATTGAGTCTTGTGATAATATATGTATGTGGTCATTATAACTTGTCCCAATATCTGCTTATCTGGTCAAATAAACAAAATGCTCTGTGAAATTGCCTACCTTCATGTCTTGAGTTTTGTAAATCAATGAGTCAATGAAAGAGGATTAAATTAATCCATAATAAAGGCACAAGTCTATAAAAAGACAAATAAATGTCTTCTGTTTCCCTCTGTCTGTATAGTATAACTTTAGATCTCTGTTTTTTTTGGCAGAGATTGTAAAATGAAATAATTTATATATTTATATGCTTCTTGTAATAATACTTTAATTGGAAATTTCAAGACACAGTAAGTAAATCTTATGATATTCTATCTTCTTTTTTTATCTTTGCTAGTGCCAATGTGTCAATAAAAGTTGGAATATCTTATTCCTCCTAATCCTCACATGCTTATAAAGTGACACATTTTATTTACAGTTTTAAAACAAATATTTAATTAGGGGCGCCTGGGTGGCTCAGTGGTTAAGCCTCGGTCTTTAGCTCAGGTCATGATCCTGGAGTCCCAGGAACAAGCCCCGCATGGGGCTCCCTGCTCGGCAGGAAGCCTGCTTCTCCCTCTTTCACTCCTGCTGCTTATGTTCTCTCTCTGGCTGTGTTTCTCTCTGTAAAATTTTTAAAAAATGCATATTTAATTCTT
Organism: Spilogale gracilis; assembly: GCA_004023965.1. Lineage (NCBI taxonomy): Eukaryota > Metazoa > Chordata > Mammalia > Carnivora > Mephitidae > Spilogale > Spilogale gracilis. The sequence continues at coordinate 28,507 of PITA01015951.1, forward strand.
CTGTGAACATAATATTTTTCTGCTCAGTGGATGAATATTGAGTAGGGCAACTTGCCAGCTCTCCACTGGAGAATTGGGATCTGGCACTCCCTCCACTTTCAAAACAGGCCCAAAGAAAGTCTCCTTGTTCACATAGGGCTCGCATTAACAAGTAAACACAAAATATCTTCAAACAACATAAGACACTCTGCTTTATGTACTTAAGGAAGGTCAGTAGTCTTTCTCATGCCAAGAAAAGCATATGATTTAAATTTCAGAACATGATTTCATCTAAAACTTTTAAAAATGTTTTTGACTGGAAAGTTAAAAAAGAAAGGAGAGTTGTTGCTGTTTGCATATGTTAACTCAATGTATTCAGTAACATTTCTGTAACAACCACAAATTGTTGCATTCTTTATGGTCTACAATATAATTTTTTAAAAAGTTATTACACTTCCCAAACTACATTTTGTACTTTTGTGATAAAATAGTTTCCCCACCAAGGAAATAGAGTATTTGAAACTCCCTATCAAGTAGCAGTAGGTGAAGAAAAAGAAAAACTTTATGAATATATACAAGAAATGCATGCTTAAGCACTTAATTTCAGTAGTGTAAATTTATCTTGATTTGTCTTTGGAACCTGGGAGGAACAGAAGAAAGAAAACACATGCAAGAGAACAAAGATAGCTCATTTAGGTGCATAAGTTTCAGTAGATATAAATTAATCTCTCTTTCATTTCAAAATCTACAGAGTTTTTTCTCTATTTTTACCAATGATGTTTCCATCTATTACCTTGCTTTCATTCTTTCTACTGTTGGCATAATTTGTACAAAGAGAAAGGAGACTGAACCAAATTTTAAAGTCTTGATAGTTCTAGTCCAATTCCCATTGCCTGAACCAGGACTCTATACACAGTCCAAAGGGAAGCAGGGTGTTCCAGGTTTTTAAAATGTTTTATTTACTTATTTGAGGGAGGGATGGAGCGAGGGAGAGAGAGAGAAAGAGAGAGAGAGAGAGAGAGAGAGAGAGAGAACGAGCAGGGGGAAGGGAAGAGGGAGAAGCAGACTCCCTGCTCAGCAGGGATCTAGACATGGAACTTAATCTGAGAATCCTGAGCAGAAGGCCAGTGCTTAACTAATTGATTCACCCAGCAGCCTCCCCAAGGTTGTTGTTGTTTTGTTTTGTTTTGTTTTAATTTCTTTTCTTTTTAAGTAAAAAGCATATATATTTTATAGGTACAACCTGATGATTTGCTATGCATATACACAGTGAAATAATCACTACTATATTCATTGAAACATGAGTTACAATAGTCAGCATATGAAAACAACCTAAGTGTCCATCAGTGGATGCATGAAGAAATTAC
>PITA01015951.1:29952-48341 GCA_004023965.1 Spilogale gracilis
GGGGGGGGGGAGGGAAACAGGGACATGTTAGTTAAATGGCACAAAACAGGGAGGGAGGGGCAAGATGGCAGAAAAGTAGGAGACCCCATTTCAAAAGGCCCATGAAATGAGCTAAATATTTACAAGAACGCTGTGAGCACTCATGAAATCAGCTGGAGACGTAAGACTACACACTTCTGGATCTCTACAGGGGAAGAGGAGCATCAGTGGACGGGTAAAGCGGAGCGGGAGAGATCGAACTTATTTTGGAGGAGAAATAGGAGGGGAAGAGAGCCACCAGAAGCAACCCATTGGAAAGTAATACCCCAGTACGAAAGAGCCCTGTGCTTGGGGGCCAGCATCAAGTTGCAGTCTGGTTAAAAGCACTCAAAAACAAAGGGTCTTAAGAGGCAACTGGGGAAAGATGATGGCTTCTGGCAGGGACATGAAGCTGCGGCTCCAGGCCCAGAATAGAAAGTGCTACCCGGCTCCACTTGAGGGAACCTCGGCAGCAGGAAGTCCCGAACTCCACACATTTGGTCCAATGCTTGGGCTAGGCTTGTGCAATCTGCAACAGAGGTGACTCTGTAGCCTTGGGCGCAATCTGCAGGACCACAGGGTACTAGTGCTCCCAGTGTGGGTGTGGGCTCCAAAGAGCATCGGAACTGCAACAAGCTCACACAAAATGGTATCTGTCATGGTTTCTGTGGTACAGGAGTGAAGAGACAAGCAGGAGTGTTGGGTGCCATTCTGGCTAGCGACTGCAAGTGTGCACTACTTGTGAGAGGTGGCATGGTGCAGGGGGAAAAAACAGAGGGAGTCTGTGTGCCCCGCACCATCCGGAAGGGAGCTAACTGAGGCCTCTTTCTGAGACGGAGGTCTGGGTGCAGACAGTTTAATGTGCCCTAACTTTCTGAAAAGCTGCAAAAAGCCACAAAAGAACAAATCCTCCAGAGAACAAAAGCCTGAAAACCCGGTTTCCATAGAGCTTAACCGCTTGAAAGCAGGTGGGGAGACATGGCCCAGGCCACTCTGACAGATAAATAATGCCACAGGATCCTCCCCCAGAAGGCAAGCCAAAAGAACAAGAGGACAACACCAAAGGGTCTCCATAAAATTGTAAAAACCCAAACATCAGGGAAAAAACAATATATTAACCTCCTGGTACTACCTCAGAACCTGTATATTTTATAGATACAGCCTTTCATTTTATTTTCTTTTTAACTTCTTTATTTTTATTTTTAAGTTTTTGTTTTAAATTTTAAATTCATTCTCACTGTTTTTTCTTTCATTTTTTAACCTACTTATTATTACAACGTGATACTTAATACAACACTCTATAATAACTTTTTACCTTGAATTTTTTTCAAACACATACCTGCGTTTGTTTTTCTTTTTTTTTCTTTTAAATATACATATAGATATAAGCTTCAAGGTAATCCTTCATTCCTATCCAATACTATCCCTATATATAAAACTGTTTCAATTTCCCTATATCTCTAGAAACTGGAGTCTTTTAAATATAATAACAAGATACACTCAGTAGGAACTGAAATACTTTCCTTGCTCACAATGAGGGTTTGTACTCACCTTCCCATCCTATTCTTCTGTCAGTGTTTCTGTGTATTTGTTTTTGCCTTTGTAATATATAAATAATGTTCTTGGGGGTGGTTTGGGTTGGATTTTGCTTTTTGATTTCTTTCCCTTTCTTTTACTTTTGACGATCTTTTTATTCTTTTTTTGTTTTGTGCCATATAAATCCTACCATTGGGGCCCATCTCAGCTGAGTTTATTCTTGCTTCTTTTCTGTTTCTCTCTATCTTTTTTTGTTCTTCTTCCTTTTTGATGGTGACTTCTGATTGCTCTGAAACATCCCAATGAGCAATTTGCCTGGATCATGGTTGATATATTCAGCTATAAATCTCCTCAACCACCCCTTACCAAAATGACTCGAAGGGGGAACACCCACAGAAGAAAAACTCACAGGCTGCAACCCCTGTCACAGAACTACTGGATATGAACATAAACGATATGATAGAAATGGAATTCAGGATAGCAATTATACAAGCAATGGCTAAGTTGGAAAAGAACATTAGTGGCAAGATAGAAGCTCTAGGGTTGCCTGGGTGGCTCAATTGGTTAAGCAATGGCCTTCAGCTTGGGTCATGATCCCGGAGACCCGGGATGGAGTCCCACATCAGGCTCCCTGCTTGGTGGGAAGCCTGCTTCTCCCTCTTTCACTCCCCCTGCTTGTGTTCCCTCTCTGGCTGTGTTTCTCTCTGTAAAATAAATAAAATCTTAAAAAAAAAGAGGGGTGCCTGGGTGGTTCAGTTGGTTAAGCAACTGCCTTTGGCTCAGGTCATGATCCCGGAGACCCAGGATTGAGTCCCATATCGAGCTCCCTGCTCAGCGGGAAGCCTGCTTCTCCCTGTCTCACTCCCCCTGCTTGTGTTCCTTTCTCTAGCTGTGTTTCTCTCTGTCAAATAAATAAATAAAATCTTTTAAAAAAAAAGATAGAAGCTCTAAGGGCAGAAGTGAAAGCCTAACTGGCAGAGGTTAAAAAGGTTATTAATAAGATCCAATCTAATTTAAATACACTAACAGCTAGGGTAAGTGAAGCTGAAGATCGCATTACTGATCTAGAAGACAGATGGATTGAGAAGGAGGAGCAAGAGAAGTCTTGGAACAAACATCTAAAATCCCATGAAAATAGAATTAGGAAAATGAATGATGCCATGAAATGCTCCAGTATCAGAATTATTGAAATCCCTTAAAGAGTTGAGAGGGAGGGCCAGAAGATATAGCTTAACAAAACCGGGATGAAAACTTCCCAATTTGGGGAATGAAACAAGTGTTCATGTCCTAGATGCAGAGAGGAAACCCCTCAAGATCAATGAGCCCAGAAAAACCTCCAGGCACATCATTGTGAAATTCATGTATCATAAGTTCAAGTAATATTTCTTAAGGGAAGTTAGGGGGAAGAGAACCCATACGTACAGAGGGAGAACCATCAGAATAACATCAGACCTATCCACAGAAACCTGGCAAGCCAGAAAGGGCTGGCAAGACATATTCAGAAAAGTAAATGAAAAAAAATATTCAACCAAGGTTAATGTACCCAGGAAGGTTGACTTTCAAAATGGAAGGAGAGATAAAGAGCTTCCAGGACTGGCAAGGTCTAAAAGACTGTGTGACCACCAAAGCAGCACTACAGGAAATACTAAGGTTCTATAAAAGAGGAAAGAACCCAAGAGTGACATAGAACAGTAATTTAGAGGTAATCTATATAGAAACAAGAACTTCACAGGCAACATGATGTCAATAAAAACATACCTTTCGATAATCATTCTCAATGTGAATGGCTTAAATGCTCAAGTAAAATGGCACAGAGTTGCAGACTGGGTAAAATGACAGGACCCACCCATATGCTGTCTACAAGAGGCATGGTTTAAGTCTAAAGACACTTCCAGACTAAAAGTAAAGGGATGGAGGACCATCTTTCATGCTAATGGAGCTCAAATTAAGCCGAGATAGCAATTCTCATATCAGAAAAATTAGATTTTAATACAAAGAATGTAGTCAGAGATACAGAAGGACACTACATCATTCTTAAAGGGTCTATATACCAAGAAGATCAAATAATTGTAAATATTATGCCCTCAAAATGGGGGCAGCAAACTACATAAGCCAACTATAAAGAGCCATACCGATATGAATACATTATTGTAGGAGATCTTACACACCACTCTCAGCAATGGACAGATCATCTAAACAAAAAATCAACGAAGAAACAAGAGCTTTGAATGACACATTGGACCACATGGACCTCATCGATATACTGAGAATATTCCACCCTAAAACAGCAGAATACTCATTGCTCTTGAATGAACATGGAACTTTCTCCAGAATAGACCACATACTAGGTCACAAATCAGGGCTCAACCAATACCAAAAGATTGAGATTATCCCCTGCATATTCTCTGACCACTATGCCTTGAAACTGGAACTCAACCATAAGAAGGAAGCTGGGAAGGAATTCAAACACTTGGAAGCTAAAGACTATCTTGCTCAAGAATCTTCGGATCAACCAGTAAATCAAAGAATAATTTAAACATTTCATGGAAACCAATGAGAATGAAGGTACATCGAACCAAAACCTATGGGATACAGCAAAGGCAGTCCTAAGGGGGAAATAGATAGCCATCCAAGCCTCACTCAAAATAATAGAAAAATTCCAAATACACCAACTCTCGGTACACCTTAAAGAACTGGAAAATCAACAGCAAATTAAACCAATGCCACATGCAAGATGGGAAATATTTAAGATTACAGCAGAGATCAATGAATTAGAAACTAGAGATACAGACTAGAGATACAGTGGAAAACATCAATGAAACTAGAAGCTGGCTCTTTGAAAAAATTAATAAGATTGATAAACCACTGGCCAAACTAATCCAAAATAAAAGGGAGAAGACCCAAATTAATGAAATTATAAATGAGAGGGGAGAGATCATGACTAATGCCAAAGAAATAGAAACAATCATCAGAAATTAGTATCAACAGTTATATGCCAATAAGTTAAACAACCTAGAAGATATGGATGCATTCCTGGAAACCTATAAACTTCCAAGACTGAAACAGGAAGAAATTGACAATCTGAATACACCAATATCTAATAATGAGATTGAAGCAGTGATCAAAAACCTCCCAAAAAACAAGAACCCAGGATCTGATGGATTCACTGGGGAATTCTACCAATCATTGGAGGAAGAGATAATACCTATTCTCCTGAAGCTGTTTCAGAAAATAGAAACAGAAGGAAAACTTCCAGGCCCTTTCTATGAAGCCACCATTACCTTAATACCCAAACCAGGCAAAGACCCCATCAAAAAGTAGAACTTCAGATCAATATCCCTGATGAATATGGATGCCAATATTCTTTTTTTTAAGATTTTATATATTTGACAGAGAGAAACGCAACCAGAGAGGGAATACAAGCAGGGGGAGTGAGAGAGGAAGAAGCAGGCTTCCTATGGAGCAGGGAGCCCAATGTGGGGCTCGATCCCGGGTCTCCGGGATCATGACCTGAACCGAAGGTAGTCGCTTAATGAACTGAGCCACCCAAGGGCCCCTGGATGCCAATATTCTTAACAAGAAACTTGCTAATAAGATCCAATAGTACATTAAAAAGATTATCCACCATAACCATGTGGAATTTATCCGTGGAATGCAAGAGTGGTTCACCATTCAAAAATAAATCAATGTGACAGAACAGATCAAAAATAGAAGTGAGAAGAACCACATGGTCTTCTCAGTCAATGAAAAAAAGCATTTGACACACTACAGCATCCATTATTGATTAAAACTCTTCAAAGTATAGGGATAGATGGAACATTCCTCAACCTCCTAAAAGCTATCTACAAAAAACCCACAGCGAATATCATTCTCAATGGGGAGAAGCTGACAGCCTTCCAACTGAGATCAGGAACATGACAAGGATGACCACTCTTAATATTATTGTTCAACATAGTGTTAGAAGTCCTAGCAACAGCAATCAGACAACAAAAGGCATTCAAACTGGCAAAGAAGAGTCAATATTTCTCTCTTCTTAGATGACATGATACTCTATATGGAAAACCCAAAAGACACTACCCCCAAACTACTAGAACTCATACAATTCAGTAATGTGGCAGGATACAAAATCAATGCACAGAAATCAGTTGCCTTCTTATACGCTAACAATGAAAATATAGAAAGGGAAATCAGAGAAGCCATTCTATTTACTATAGCACCAAAACTCATAACATACCTAGAAATAAACCTAACCGAAATTAGTTAAGGATCTGTACTCGAGGAACTACATGAAAGAAATTGAAGAATACACAAAAAGATGGAAGAGTGTTCCATGCTCATAGACCAGAAGAATGAACATTGTTAAAATGTTTATACTTGCCAGAGCAATCTATACTTTCAATGCCATCCCAATCAAAATTCCACTAACATTTTTCAAAGCGCTGGAACAAACAATCCTACAAATTCTATGGAACCAGAAAGGACCCCCGATTGCTAAGGAAATGTTGAAAAAGAACAACAAAGCTGGGGACATCACATTGCCTGATTTCAAACTTTATAACAAAGCTGTGATCATCAAAACAGCATGGTACTAGCACAAAAACAGACAAATAGACCAATGGAACAGAGTAGAGAGTCCAGATATGGACCCACAACTCTATGTTCAAGTCATCTTCTACAAAGCAGGAAAAATTATCCAGTAGGAAAAAAATGATGCTGGGAAAATTGGACAGCTATGTCCAGAAGAATGAAACTAGAGCATCTCTTTTGGCATACACAAAGATAAACTCAAAATGGATGAAAGACCTCAATGTGAGGCAGGAATCTATCAAAATCCTAGAGGAGAACATCCTAGAGGAGAACATAGGCAGTAACCTCTTTGACATCGGCCATGGCGACTTCTTTCAAGACATGTCTCCAAAAGCAAAGGAAACAAAAGTGAAAATGAATTTTTGGGACTTCATCAAAATAAAAATCTTTTGAACAGCAAAGGAAACAGTCAATAAAACAGAGGCAACCCACGGAATGGGAGAGGATATTTGTAAATGACACTACAGACAAAGGGCTGATATCCAAGATCTACAAAGAATTCCTCAAACTCAGCAACCAAAATAAAGATCACCACATTAAAAAAAATGGGCAGGAGACATGAAGAGGCATTTCTCCATAGAAGACATAAAATTGCTAACAGACACATGAAAATATGTTTGTCATCACTATCAGGGAAATTCAAATTAAAACTGCAATGAGATACCACCTTACACCAGTCAGAATTGGCAAAGTTAACAAGACAGGAAACAAGTGTTGGAGAGGCTTTGGAGAAAGGGGAATCCTCTTACACTGTTGGTGGGAATCCAATTTGGTGTAGCCGCTTTGGAAAACAGTGTGGAGAATCCTTAAAATATTAAAAATAGAGCTACTCTATGACCCTGCAATTGCACTACTGGGTATTTACCCCAAAAATACAGATGTAGTGAAAATAAGGGCCATAATTACCCAATGTTCATTGCAGCAATGGCCACAATTGCCAACCTGTGGAAAGAGCCAAGGTGCCCTTCAACAGATGAATGGACAAAGAAGATATGGTACATACATACAATGGAATATTACACCTCCATTGGAAAGGATGAATACCCAACTTTTGTAGCAACATGGATTGGATTGGAGGAGATTTTGCTGAGTGAAATGAGCCCGGCAGAGAATGTCAAGTATCATATGGTTTCACTTACTTGTGGAGTATAAGGAGTAATATGGAGGACAGTAGGAGAAGGAAAGGAAATAGGAAGTGCGGTAAATTGGGGACGGATACAAAACATGAGAGACTTTGGACTCAGAAACAAACTGAGGGTCTTGGAGAGAAGGGGTGGAGGGATGGGTGAGCCTGGTGTTGAGTATTGATGGCATGTTTTGCATGGAGCACTGGGTGTGGTGCATGAACAATGAGTCTTGGAACACTTAAAAATTATATATATATATAATTTTTAATATATATTTATATAGAATTTATATATAAAATTTTATTTATTTATTTTATATATTTATGTATAATTTTTAATATATATAATTTATATACAATTTATTTCATTTATTTATTTTATATATTTATTTATTTTATTTTTAAATTATGTAATTTATTTTATATATATATATATAGTATATATAGTATATATAAAGGGCACAAAACAAAGAGTTCTGAAGTGACCAGTATAATCAGCTAGAGGTACCAGTCTAGTTGCCTAGTGGTTTACTTTGAAAACAGAGTAAGACTTTAGCTACTTACCAACTCAACATGTTGAAAAGTTTAAAATTTTATTGGATTATTTCTATCATTATTTGCATTCATTGAATGCCTACTATGTGCAATGAGCTGTAATCTACTCTAGCCAAATATAATATCTAACTGGTTTGAATGCAATTTTCTTGGAATTTTAAACCAGATGTTTTGCCATAATGTGGATAATACCGAAGTTATAGAAATTGAAACCTCTTGTTTTTTTTTTTCTTCTTTATTCTTTGTATTTTCTAGTTCCATTAGTAGTTTCCTAGGACATTTGGATATGAAAAAAATTCCATTTAATTTTAATTTTCCCATAGGCATATAGGATGCAACTCTCTATGTTTCTACTATGGCTTGGGTACTGCCCAACTAAGGGTATCTGCTTTCAGAAAGCAATGATGCTGAAGGAAGTTCTTTAAAGCAGGATAGAGTTTTTCTTGCCAAGAAAAATAAATGGTTAATGAGAACATTTGGATGCAATGAAATTACAACTAACACTCAAACATTTATGTCTTTCAATGCCTTATTTTTCATCCCTCTATATATTTTTTCTCCTTTACTAAGTTTCTAAAGAATGAGAATAATGATGTAGGAGTAGCTTCCTACTTTCATTAATACCTGCCACTATACTCTGTTTAGAAATTATTCACATGATATTTAGCATTATTAACTAACAAATTCTAAAGTCTACTATATCTGTTACATCTTCCACTATAAGAAGCCAAGAATACTACCATTTTGTACTTTTGGCTGCTAGTACCAAGATATTAAAAGAAGTTTATCTTAAAATGAAATTTGCAAGTCATGAGACTGTTTTTTACTGAGCTCTCTCAAATTCATTTGTTCAGTATTGAAATAATTAAAAAATTCCCCTCCTTACTCTGCTTGCCTTTTTAATTTTCCTTTCTTTTTCATCTATTATGTTCAGAATATTATAGTCACTTGACTAACTCTTCTTCACATCCAGGCAATACACAGTATACAAGTCTTGTTAGTATTATTTAAACATGTTTGTACCCCAAATTTATTCCCAGAAAAAGTATATTATTCTAAAACACTATTTCTCTGTGACTGGAATATTACAGTATACTTGTCCCTACAGTCTGTTTCTCCCTAATTAAGCCCACCCCAGAAACCATGGCTAATCTAATTTTTTTCAAACAATACACCCATTGTGTCACTCATCTTCTCAAAACTCATGTTACTTCCCTATTTGCTAGTAGTACTCTTTATGACTTTCAAGGCCCTCTATAAATTGGGTGACCCTTAGCTTAATTGTTTATGTCAATTTCCCACTCTTCCATAACATAGTTATTCCTCTTTCACTAGGCTATGTTTTACATAGTGCTGCTCATGTTGTCCAAATAACTTTCAAGTTTCAACGTCAAATCTCCTCCATGAATTCTCTCACTACCACAGATTACAGTGAGTAATTTCCCTCTTTACTCTCCTATATTTTATAACTTCTTTATGATTCCTTATGTTGGCACTTAATTTTATAGTTGAAAATTTAAAAAAACTTATTTTAAGCGTTATATTATTTTCATCCTATCTTCCTAACCAAAGTAGAAGCTTTTTAAAAATATTTTATTTATTTGACAGAAAGAAACACAACTATAGAGGGAATACAAGCAAGGAGAGTAAGAGAGGGAGAAGCAGGCTTCCTGCTCTGGCCGGCTTCCTGCAGAGCAGGAAGCCCATGCCAGACTCAATCCAGGGACTTGGTCCAGGGACTCCAGGGATCATGACCTGAGCTGAAGGCAGACGCTTAATGACTGAGCCATCCAGGCACCACAAAATAGAAGCTTTTTGAAGGAATTATTTTACAGGTGCTCTACAGAATTTAGCATATCATTACACATTTAGTAGATCCTTAATGAGTGTCTATTGATAAAAAAGGGTATCAATATTTATTGATAAAGAGAGTTAAATGAGTTAAATCTCATTTCTGAATTTTTCATTTACTGCTACCAGACAATGCATCCAGTAAATGAGAACACTTGCTATGTATGCCTTTTTCCATCATTTATTTAACAGAACCAAAGTATTTCCTTGTTTTGCATAGCCTATACACTTAATTTTATTTTTTACCAAACTTGAGCTAATAATCTATGCTTTATTAGAAGTCATCACCTATTTTGAACTATAAGGAATTGAACATTTCTAAATATAGATCAAATATACCTTCATTTTTTTTCATTGTCACATGTGTGGCCCCCACATTTTTGAATACGTGATTTACAGCAATATATAACATACTTGTATTTTTCTCTTAGAGTCTTAATTATAGACTTTCAGAGTGGGAAAGAACCTTAGAGAGTATCTTAATTCAAATAACCTAATGCTTGAATCTTTTATATGAAATTTATTTATTTAACATATTTTCATTGAATATCTCACATGTACTAGTTGCTCGGATAGTACGTGAATACATGTGGTGACTTGGCAATTCAGCCATGTGAAGGTATCTATTCTACCACAGAAAGCCTTGTTGGAGAAGTCTCCCTTGTATCTCATTAAAATCTGCTCTCTGGGATTTCCTTTTTTTGTTTCATTTTAGCTATTAGAAAAACATAAAACAATTCTAGTATCTATTCTGGAGGACAAGCCACCAATATTTAGAATAACTCTCAGGCTACCCTACAGTAACATTTCTGTTCTCTTTTTCACACCACCTCAACTCCTCCCACAGTTTCCAAAATGACATAGTTTCCTCTCTCCTCACCACCCTGCTCATTCTACACTAAATATGTTCCAGTGCTGTTCTTATCAAGCCCATCAGATCAAATGATCATTTTTTGCAACATAACCTTTACTAAATTTAAAATAATAGATAATAAAGCCTACCTAGCCACATAATCTATCAAAAACTATGTATTTCTTGGACTTTAATATAAATGACAAACACAATAAAACACAATGTTTACAATGTGTAAGGCACAACTAAACTGTAAGACAAAAGAACACATCTTCAAGTTCTCCAAGTGTCCCCTTGGGGGCAGCAGCCCCCCCAACGATGCTCTGATAATACACCCTTCTAATGGGTCAGTAAGGTGATCAGTTTTAAATGCAGCACCTCACATATAATCTGACCTACTTATAAAGAGTAAAATTATCTCTTGCTCAATCTATGTATACACCTATTATTACAACCTAAAATCAAAGGACCTTTCTTATTTACACTTTGAGTTTACTATCAAATAAAATCCCAAAGTTTCTAAGTGTGAAGTTACATTGCTTCCATTTTACACTTAAATATTTTAAATATGCAAATACAGTACATAGTCTCATTAAATGTAACCATGCTAGATGTGGAAAGTGCCCCATTATATATATATATATATAGTATATATAATATAAAATATATATATAATATGAGTATTAAACATATTTCCATTAGGTATAATATTCATTCTGCTTTCCAGTTCAATTTTACTTATAAATTTGATCACTACTCCTTTTATATCCTTACCAAAAAAAAAACCCACAAAAAACTGGGAGAGGCAGAACCATCTAGGAAAACTCTAGGAAATATACTGAGAATATATAACATAGTTGAGACAATATGACTAACTGTTTAAGAATGCTCACTCCAGAGTCACAGTATTTGGTACAATCAAAGTTTTGCTACTGTACTGGCTGTACAAACTTGGAAAACTCTATGCCTTAGTTATATCATTAGGCAAATGAGGTTGAATATAGTATTTTCATAGAGTTGTTTTAAAGAATTAAGGTAATAGACTATGAATGGGTCTGGTGCTTGGTAAATGTTTAGTAAATATTTTAATGTTTCAAGAACCCCCAAGAAGTCTTGGGGCACTTGGGTGGCTCAGTTGGTTGGCGACTGCCTTCGGCTCAGCTCATAATTCTGGAGACCCGGGATCAAGCCCCACATCAGGCTCCCTGCTCAGCAGGAAGCCTGCTTCTCCCTCTCACTCCCCCTGCTTGTGTTCCTTCTCTAGCTGTATTTATCTCTGTCAAATAAAGAAATAAAATCTTAAAAAAAAGAACTCAAGTCTTGTATTGTGTTGAATCAGTACCCAGTCATTGCTCTTAATGAATCAACTATTCACAAATCTGGGAAATATTAGTTCCCTAGTGTATACATTCTTTATTGCTGTGGAACAAACTACCCCAAAATACAGTAACTTAAAACAAAAAAAAAATTATGTCAGTTTTTGTAGAACAGGAAAATGTGAGGATAGCTTATCTGGGTTTCTACACCTCAGAGTCTTTCATCAGGCTGCAATCAAGGTGTTGACCAGTGCTGTGGCCTCATTTCATAGCTTACCTGGGGGAAGGGGAGGGGAAATCCACTTCCAAGCCCACTCGTGTGGCTGTAGGCAGGCTGACTGCAACATTTTACTAAATGGGTCTCTTCATAAGGCAACTTCACAATATGCAGTTGGCACTCTCTCAGAGATAGCCAGTGAAAGAATAAGAGAGGGAGGGTGGGGGCATAGAGAGGAATGCCACAGTCTTTAATGGAAGTTACATCCCCTTATCTTTGCTGTATTCTATGGGTTATAGCCAAGTCACTAGGGCAGTTCAATGCAAGAGGAAGAGCTTACATAAGGATATGGAAACTAGGAGGAAGGGATCATTGGGAACCACCTTAGAGGTTACCTACCATACCTAGCAAAATGCTGACAGGGCAAAATAGAAAGGTCTGGGTACCACCCAGTTTTCGGTAGCTCTCCAAATCAATCAGTGGTCAGGCACTGGGACTAGAGCATATTGTCTCACCTGGTCCCATCCTAGTGCCCCACTTACCCTTTTACTTACCCTTTTTCTGTGCTGACAAAGGGTAAGAAAATATTGTAATAGATATAGTGTAATAGGAGAAAAGGCATGAGCCTCGGTTGGAATCTCATCTCTACTAATTAGCTATTTCAGTTCACTAAACTTCAGTGTCTGTAAAGTTGAAAGAATGCCTTTTATTATGCATATTTGTTGTGAACAGAGACAATATATGTAAAACCATAGTGTAACATATATTATCAAAAACCAAAGGCTATTATAATTAAATTTAAATGTGCATATATTTTTTTAAAGATTTTATTTATTTGACAGAGAGAAACACAGCGAGAGAGGGAACACAAGCAGGGGGAGTGAGAGAAGGAGAAGCATGCTTCCCGCCAAGCAGGGAGCCCGATGTGGGACTTGATCCCGGGTCTCCAGGATTATAACCTGAGCCGTAGGCAGTCGCTTAACCAACTGAGCCACCCAGGTACCCCAAAAATGTGTATATTTTTAAATATACGTGAATGACAAATTTTAATTTAAAATATATATGATGTGCTCACAGGTCCTTGAAAAGTTCCTGATATATCCCAGTTATCCATATAAGTATTTGGTGAATAAATTTGGTCTCCTTTCATGAACCTTCCATTATATCTTTTTATCATACTAAAATGGCAATTCATTGAAGGGAATTTATGTTTCATAAATACTTTGTTTCCTAATATGTAATACCTGCTTAGCATGTCACACACATGTAATAAATCATTGTAGAATAAATGTAACCATTAATCATCAATAATTCACATTTCAAACTACCTTATTGCCCTATCGTCTTGCCCACTTTTGAAAACCCATTTTCCCCACAAATATACCTGTGATAAATTCAAATACATGTTCTATAATATGTCTCTTTAGTTAGATGACATATGGTAAGGTTATTGCTTTGTTTTTAAGTTGCTTCTTGAAGAATAGTATTATAAGGTCAACCTGCAGCAAATTAGGATATAACTTAATTAGGATAGTACATCTTTTGCTTAGCAAAGTCAATATTCTGTGATCTCCCCTCACTTTCTGATTTTTTTCTTCTTAAAATATTTTAACCATTTTCTTCTCTTTCTATTGCTCTTTTTTTCATGTCCTTTTCTTCTAGGTAATCCTACCTATATTTTATTCTATTAATATTGTTGATAACAAATCAATAACACCTTCATGTATATTCATGTATTTATAGTTCAATACCAACCGGGAGAGGAACTCTAATGGTAGCATTTATGATACTGTGGTACCTAAAGTGAGGGAAAATTACAGAAATATTGGGGTTTTCCTCCCTGTCTCTTAAATGCAACATTCCCTACTCTACATCAGTCTATGATAATTATAACTTTAGGGTTTTTAACTAATGTTTTTTGTTGCTCAGAGTTCACAAGTAATAATCCATTTATATGTTTTATATGCCTTTTTTTCCATAATTAACTGAGGTTGCTTTTAAGAATAAGATTCAACATTGATAGACAAATGGATAAAGAAAATGTGGTACATGTATACAATGGAATATTATTTACTCATAAAAAAGAATGAAATATTGCCACTTGCAACAACATGGAGGGAGGTAGAGAGTATAATGCTAAGTGAAATAAGTCAGTCAGAGAAGGACAAATATCATACGATTTCACTCATTTGTGGAATTTGAGAAACCAAACAAATGAGCAAGTGGAAAAAAGAGACAAACCAAAAAGTAGACTCTTAAATATAGAGAACAAACTGATGGTTTCTGGTAGAGGGGGGTTACAGGGGGAATGGGTGAACTAAGTGATTGGGATTAAAGAGTATATTTATCATGATGAGAACTGAATAGTTTATAGAATTGTTGAATTGCTACAGTGTACACTTGAAACAAATATAAGACTGTATGGTAATTAGGGGTGCCTGGGTGGCTAAGTTGGTTGGGCGACTGCCTTTGGCTTGGGTCATGATCCCGGAGACCTGGGATTGAGTCCCGCATTGAGCTCCCTGCTCAGCGGGAGGCCTGCTTCTCCCTCTCTCACTCCCCCTGCTTGTGTTCCCTCTCTGTCAAATAAATAAAAAAAAATCTTAAAAAAAAAGACTGTATGGTAACTATATTAGAATTAAAATTAAAAACTTAGTTAAAAAGAATAAAATTTAAAAAAACAAAATCAGGATCAAGAAAGGGAAAAAGTGGAAAAGTTGATATAGTTGCTACGATTAAATATTACATCTGTGTTTGTTCTTCCTAGAAGCCGGGTAAATTATTGTTACCGTACACTGAACACATATAATGTGCCAGAAATTTTGCTAGGTGTTTTGAAACAATACTTATCTTCCCTCCAACCATGGAGAATAGATATAATCCTCATTTTACAGAGGAAGTTATTAAGGTTGGAAAAACTATCTTGCCTAGTGTCACAAAAATAAATTCCTGAGTAGAGCCAAGATTCAAATCAAGGACTTCTGACTTCATAGTCTACACTCTTATATATTTCTCATGGTCAGAAGGGAGAAAATATAATAATTCTACAGAGATAAAAGATTTGGCATTAAATTATAAAATTAATTTTCTATGTGACATTGTATAAAGGGGACATTGAGCAATATGATACATGGTGGCGTTCATAACAGATTTACAATAAGTGCAGAAGGGATATCCATTTAACTGTTTGATTCTTTTTTAAATTACTTTTGATAACTGCCTAAAGCATATCATTAAAGTGCAAGTGAGTGATACTGATTCAGCAAATGCTAAGCTAATATGATCCTGTGATCCAGTTGTCTGGTGGCTTGAGGTAATTCAAGAATAAAACTGAAAGTACTTGAATCGAGCTTTAGAATGCTACTATATTTTATTAGCAAGGGTTTGGATAAAACCAAATTCATTTGTTCATTCATTCAGCTAATGTGTATGAACCATGGTACTGTGCTAGATTCTAGGAATCCAAATATGTTTTTAAAAATAGTCCTACTTCAAAGGGGCTTGTACTTATTTTGGAATTTGACAAGTCAATCCCTGTAATGAAGAATGTTAAATGCTATAAGGAAATATGTACTATTGTACAAAAGCCATCAAACCTATCTGGCAGAGTCAAAGAGGTTATCATAATGGGGGTAACTTTTGAGATATGACTTGAAGGTAGCAAAAGCTCTTCCCTCTAAGCTGTATTAAATTAGAGGTGGTTGATCAAATAGCATGAAGGGTTGGGTTCTGATTTATAAGTTAAACAGAGATCCAGGATCTCTAAAATTTCAGTCAGCATTATTCAGCAAATACTGATTGCTTCTATGATATGCTAGACACCAGAGATCCAGTAGTGAGTACAGTGGATACCTCTGTCCTCATGAAATTTTTGTTCAATCTTTTGGTAGGTAGGGATATTAAACAAAGAGTCACAGAAATAACCATGCAATTTCACCTGTGGTAAATTCCATTAAAGTTAAGGAGATCCCTATGTATGATAGACCTGACCTAGTCTGAGGAGTTAAAAAGGGTTACCCTAAGAAAGTGACACTGAACCAACATGTAAAAGGTAAGGCATTAGCAAGTTAAAGTTCCTGTACAGGGTAAAAAGGGGAGACCCCACAGATAGAAAGCATTCCAGTCACAGAGAACAACATGCAAAAAAGAATCCAAGACATGAAGTTATACAATATCATTGATGAAATTTAAAATGGCTAGTGTCTGGAGCAGGAAAAGTAATGAGAAGAAGGTAAAAATGTGGCTGGAGAACACAAGGCATATCATGCTGGGCCTTACAGGCTGCATTAAGAACTTGGGTCTTTATCCTAAAACAATAACATTGGTTTGTTTAAATTAGTACAGTGACATGAACATATTTGTATTTTGAAACATCACTCTGACTGCAGTGTGGAAAACTGAATGGAGGAGAGCAAAAATGGTTGTAGGAAAATCAATTAGGAAGCCATTGCATTTGTCTCATCAAGACAAAATAATAGGGGGTCAAGATGGCAGAAGGCAAGGTGACCACATTTCGGGGAGCTCCCTGAAGAGAGCTAAATTCCAGCAAAAAAAACCACTACAAGACCTCCGTGAACACCCATGAAATCAGCCTGAAATGTGATATTTCCCACTTCTGGACCGCCACGAGAGACAAGGAACATCGGCAAAAAGGTAGAAACAAATAAGAGGGTCTGGAGGCTTGCCCCCAGAGACAGGGGAGTGGGGGAGGAAGCCCGCAGAGCTGAAACATTGAAAACAAATACCCCAAAACAAAAGTGCTCTGTGAGTGAGGAATAACAGCAGATTATGGCCTGAATTGGGGCTAGGCAGAAACAGGAACACAGCGGAGCCCGGAGCAAGGCAAGGAGACTTTAAAAAAATTTTTTTTTCTTTTCCCGCCGCCCGGCATGCCCCATGCACGCACCGCGCCACCCGGCGCCCCCCCTCCCCCGGGCACGCTGCACCGCCCACCCAGCGTCGCCCGCACGTGCACACGCCAAAACCGCCGGAGCAGCCTCAGCTGCCGCGAAAACAGCGGGCTTGGATTCTACTTTTACGCCGCTGCCCTTCTCTCCCATTTCTCTCCACACCATGGGCCACGCGCAGACCACCCCAGGGAAGGCGTTTTTACAGACTTGCGTGGGACCGGAGAGGCCGTGGTCCCAGGGCGCAAAGTCGCGCGATCCAAAAGGAGTTGTGGCTTTGAGGTGCGGGAGTGAAACGACTAGCGGGGGCGGGGGCAGAAATCAATATAACCTCTGCACCAGCCCGGCTATGACAGACTGCCAAACGGGAGGCTGGAAAGAGCCCCTCTCTGTGTAGAGGCTCTCTCTGGGAGGGAGGTCTGGGCGCAGACATCTTGCTCCCACAGACTGAAATGGAACTGCACGCCCAGCCCCCAGAAAGCAAGCCAGAAAGCTCAGGAGGACAACATTCCAATGCAAAACCCAAAATTGGGGGAAAGGCAATTTATTAAACTCCTGGCAATGACTACAAGTACCAAAAGCCCTACATCTCAATGATACAGTTTTCCACCTCATTTACTTTTTTAAACTTTTTTCTATTTTTACTTTTAAAGCTTCCACTTTAAGCTTACAAATACATTCTCACAGTTTTCCTTCTTCCAGTTTTTAGCCCCTTTCTTATCACAACGTGATACCCAATACAACACCCCATAAAATTTTTTAATTTTTTTATATTTTTAATTTTTTAATTTTTATTTTTTATATTTGTTTTTATTTTTTTCTCTTTTTTACCCTGAATTTTTTTCAAACACAGCCCTCTTTTTCTGCTTTTGTTGTTGCCTCTTCTTTCCCTATTCACTCCCTCCGTTTTTCCCTTTCTTCTCTCCTCTTTCCTTTATTCTCTCTTTTACGTGTACATGTAGATACAAGCTTCAAGTCAATCCCACATCCCTATTCAATACTACCCCTATATACAATCAGTTCTAATTCCCCTAAATCTTTTGAAAGTGGGCTCCTCCAACAATAACAACAAGACAAAATCGGGAGCCTCTGAAACGCATTCCTTGCCCACAAGGAGTGTCTGCCCTCACCTTCCCACTCTAGTTTGTCAGTGTGTCTATGTAATTGTCTTTGCTTTGATATTATATAAATACTGGTCTTGGGGGTCATATAGGTTGGGCTTCACTTTTTGATCTCTTCATTTACCCTTGATAACCCTTTTCTTTACCCTGTAACAGTTTTGTACCATATAAATCCTATCACCGGGCCCCGCTCTGGCAGGGGTGTCTTTTCTTGCTTCCTCTCTTCCGTTTTCTTTTTTCTTTCTCCTCCCTTTTCGGTGGTGAACTCTGGTTGCTCCAAAACCTTCCAACGACCAATCCAC
>PITA01015952.1:0-48132 GCA_004023965.1 Spilogale gracilis
AAAAAAAAAAAAAAAAAAAAAAAAAAAAAAAAAAAAAAAAAAAAAAAAAAAAAAAAAAAAAAAAAAAAAAAAAAAAAAAAAAACATACATTTTAAATGTTATTCATTCTTTCAAGTGTAACTATATTATTTTCTGTCTTCATAGTATTAATACTTTTGACATTTGGTGGGAAGAAGTGAGAGAAGAAGGTTTTTGGAAGGGACGGAGAATCTTTTTTTCCCTATTTTTCTAAGTAAAAAGATTTTAATGACAGTTCACTAAAAAACCATGTAAATAATAAAAAGGCCTATGAAAGGGAAAGTGAGAGTTCCTTATTACAGTCCCACTTTTTTAGAAAAGAGTTAACAGCTTGATATTTACTTGTTGATATCTTTGTATATCAAAATATATATTCACTTAATCAGTATTTATAGCAATAGTATTAATCAGTTATGCCATAATTATTTGGTCAGTCTTGTGTTATGGACATATAGGTTGTTTCTACATATTAGCACACACAATAACGATAGAGTATTTGTGTGTACAAATATCTCTCTGTCTACTTATTTCCATATTTTTATGGAATAAATTTCTAAAAGTAGAACTTTGAGACTGTTAAATTTTGCTACATGTGGCTAGAATGCTTTCCTGAATGTTAATAAATCTGTTCTTGACAATACTATTTCCTGATCAGCCTTTTATGATAAGCATGCATCTATTATCATTGGAATTTTTTCCTAGGAAGCCAAAACTTGAAATCCAAGATTTTTTTTTTTAAAGATTTTATTTATTTATTTGACAGAGAGTGACAGATCACAATAGGCAGAGAGGCAGGCAGAGAGAGAGGAGGAAGTGGGCTTCCCGCGGAGCAAAGAGCCCGATGCGGTCCTCAATCCCAGGACCCTGAGATCATGACCTGAGCCGAAGGCAGAGGCTTTAACCCACTGAGCCACCCAGGCGCCCGAAATCCAAGATATTTTTAAGTGTGTGTGTGTGTGTGTGTGTGTATGTGTATTTATATTTATATTTAAAGGTTTATTTATTAGAGAGAGTGTGCATGGGGTGGGGGTGGAGGTGGGGGAGAGAATATTCGGCAGACTTACGCTGACTGAGCCATCCAGATGTCCCCAAAATGTGTGTATGTATGTGTATATATATATATATATATATATATATATATATATTTTTTTTTTTTAAGATTTTATTTATTTGACAGAGAGAAACACAGCCAGAGAGGGAACACAAGCAGGGGAGCGAGAGAAGGAGAAGCAGGCTTCCCGCCGAGCAGGGAGCCCGATAAGGGACTCGATCCCGAGTCTCTGGGATCATGACCTGAGCCAAAGGCAGTCGCTTAACCAACTGAGCCACCCAGGCGCCCCCAAAATGTATATATTTTGATAAAAGAAGCTTTGCAGTGTTAACCTCACTGTTTATTTTTACATTTATTTATCATGTTAAATGTAAGCAGTTTGGATTTAGTTTTAATGTTACAGACGTTTAAGCTTGTCTATTGCTATTGCATTGAGATTTGGGAGTAAATTAATCATGAGAGATTATGTACATTTTTATTTTCTTAATTTTCATATGACCTTATCTAACATATAAACTCATTCATATAACAGTTATAGAATTCCTAATACCTTTGTAATTATCTTTTTGATTTAAGAAAACCAGCTGTTTTGAGGCATCTGGGTAGTTCAGTCAGTTAAGCAACCAACTCTTGGTTTCAGATCAGGTCATGATCTCAGGGTCATGAGATTGAGTCCCATGTTGTATTCCATGCTTAGAGTCTGCTTAGGACTCTCTCCCTCCTTCTCCCTCTGCCCCTCCCCACTGCGCTTGCATGCTCTCTCTCTAAAATAAATAAATTGATCTTAGTTTTTTTTTTAAAGATTTTATTTATTTATTTGACAGAGAGAAACACAGATAGAAAGGGAACACAAGCAGAGGGACTGAGAGGGAGAAACAGGCTTTCCGCCAAGCAGGGAGCCCGATGTGGGGCTTGATCCCGGGTCTCCAGGATCATGACCTGAGCCCAAAGCAGTCACTTAACCAACTGAACCACCCAGGCGCCCCAAATAAATTGATCTTTAAAAAAAAATTCTCTCCCTCTGCACCCGCCTCACCCACACACTCTCTCTTTCTCAAAAATAAAAAAAGCTAGCTGTTTTTAAAATGTAATTTTTGAGATTTACACACAGAACTAATTTGTCAGGCTTTCCACTCTTAGAGATTTAATGGGCTAAAGGCTATTTAAGTCTCTACTGTGAAGACGTGTGTTTGTGTGTGTATTCGTGCTGTAATTACATAAAGTTTTCTATGTTTTGTCTTCCTAGGTATGCATTCCTCAGCAGCAACTGAGCTGTTTGTTACTGGACCTTTGCCAACCACTGGAACACTTCCACCCTCTGCCCTCTCTGCTTATCAGCATCCCACCACTTTCAGCAATAGAAACTTTGCTACCACCTCACCTTTGGTGCTTCAGGATTCATCTTTTAACACTACATCAAATGGAATTTTAAATCCTCATGACCCTCTGCTACAAATCAAGACTTCCCAGGGAACTGTTCCAACTGCTTTGGCATTTGAGCGCCTGGGCAGTTCTGCATTAAGTAACAGCATACCACCTCAGTCTTCAACATATCGCTCAGCTCAAGAGTCTGCACCCCATCTTTTACAACCTCAATTTAGTTTGTTGCCTTCAGCACTTGGGGGAGCCCAACAGACTCCTCAAGCCTACAGTTCAACTCTCTTTACTAGTTCTACTGCTTCCATTGAAAGAGCTCTTCTTCGAGAATGTAGTGTTATTAAACACCATCAGCGGCCTTCAGGTACCCAGTCTATTCAGGCACAACTGACTGGTTCACAGCATTCCTTACATAACTATCTATCAAATGCAAGTGGAGTTAATTTTCAGGAAACAAGCAGGCAGTCATCTTTATCCTGTAGCCCAATTGGAGATTCTACTCAGGTGAGCAATGGAGGGTTACAACAGAAGACCTCCCAGGTGTCAGTGGAACTTGCTCAGTCTTACTCATCTGCAATTGCATCATCAGGGTTTCCTCCTTCTACAAAAGTAAAAAGCTGTTCTACAAAACAACCACTAACATCAACTAAGACCCCCAAACCTCAAAGTATAATTCCTCCTGTGCAAACATTAAGCTACTCCAAACCTTTACATAATCAGAGTTCTGTAATATCAGGCCAAGCACAGATTTATTCTACAGCGCAGCTACCAAGCCTTTTATCAGTCAGTCAGTCCCAGAATTATGGGTTAGGACAGCCACATAATGTGCCATCTATTGTTCATTCACAGGTTTATAGGTCCAACAAAGTTGAGAAGTTGCCATCCTTATATAAAACATTGACTTTTTCTGGATCATCTCAGACTATCACTTCTGAAAATCCGACCCTTAATTATTCTTCTAATCAACAGGAAGTATTGTCCTCAGTTACTAGTGAGAACTACCCTGCTCAAACGAGAGATCTGTCTTCAGTTAGTCAGTCTCAGAGTTATTCATCTAGTCATTCTCAGGGTTTGTCACCAGTTAGCCAGACACAGGTTAGTTACTCATCTCAGTCACAGGTGTTGCCAGTCGTTAGTCTCTCAGAAAGCTATGCTTCAGGGCAGTCCCTAACATTAACAGCCCCTTCTCTTTCTTATTCTTCCACCACTCGGGCTCAGAATTTGTCAGATTCTAGCCCATCCCAGAATTATATTTCTATGCATTCTTCCCAAAATGCTCAAACTCAAGGGTCATCATCTCCCCAGTCCCAAAAGTTTTTGCCTGCTGTCCAGTCATCATCTTTTGCATCCTCTAGTCACTGTCAGACATTGCAGAACAACATACCTTCCCCTGATCCAAAGTCTTATGCTGAAAGAAAACTTGACTCAAATGTGTATACTTCTTCAAAGCAAGAAGAGGATTTTCCAATGCAGGAGTTACAGGTACTACAGCCACAAGTATCTCTTGAGTCATCGACCCAAAGGCTATCTGATGGAGAAATTAATGTTCAAGAATCAGCTTATAAGGTGTCAAAGGCTGAGGACAGATATTCTCAGAGTGTGATCAGAAGTAATTCTCGTCTTGAGGATCAGGTTGTTGGAATTGCCTTACAGGGGTCAAAAAAAGAAGAAAGCATGGTTGGTTCAGTGACACAACTTACCCAACAAATTGGCCAAGTCAATGCAGCAACCCTTGATATTAAGAAGGCAACTAATTTAATGCAAACTCCACAAATAAGATTGAATGCTAAAGACCTCAACCATCAGCATGCTCTTATACACAAGGTACATGAAGCCAAGGTCCAGGAGCAACATGATCAAATAATTAATGCTTCACCTCAGATTCAAATTCCAAATCATTCTTTAGGGCATGGCCATCAGGCATCTCTTCCTAATGCACAGGTTCTTTTAGATTCTACCTGTGATCTACAGATTCTTCAGCAGTCAATACTGCAGGCAGGTTTAGGGCAAGTAAAGGGATCCTTACAAGTACAGCGTGTTCAAAGTCCCCAACAGATAGTACATCCTTTCCTTCAAATGGATGGGCACATTATTCAGAGCAATGGTGATCATTCTCAGCAGCAACTCCATCCTCAGACTCCTGAAATCATGAAAATGGACCTCTCTGAGTCTTCAAAACCATTACAACAACATCTAACAACAAAGAGCCATTTTAGTGAAACAAATCAACATGATTCAAAGAATCATTTTGTTTCTCTTGGATCAATATGTTTTCCAGAGGCAATGCTTCTCAGTGATGAGAGAAATATTTTATCAAATGTAGATGATATCTTAGCAGCTACAGCAGCGGCTTGTGGAGTTACTCCTGATTTTTCCAAGTCAACTACAAATGAAACCATTCCAGCAGTTGAAGATGGTGATCCTAAATCTCATTTTCAGCAGTCATTAGATGTTGGGCATGTGACTTCGGATTTTAACTCTGTAACAGCTGCAGTAGGAAAGCCACAGAATATAAATGATATTTCCTTAAATGGAAATCAAGTCGCCCTAAACCTTTCACCAGTAACTACCCTCCAGTCGAAAATGACTCTCGATCAACAGCATATTGAAACTGGTCAAAATAAAGCATCTAAAGTAATTTCACCAGTGGTTGGACCAAGTCATGAAGCCCAGGAGCAAAGTTCTGGCTCATTCAAGAAACAGTCTACTACCAATCATGAATCCGAAGAGGATAGCAAAGTTCCTATCGATAATACGCTAAATAATAACAGAAGCCAAGAGTTTGTTTCTAGTAGAAGTATGAGTGGAGAGAGTGCTGCCTCAGAGAGTGAACTCACCTTAGCAGGTGGGGACAGCGGTGTGTCAGTGAACCCAGCTAGAAGTGCACTCGCCCTGTTGGCCATGGCCCAACCTGGGGAGGCCGTTGGTGTCAAGACTGAAGAAGAAAACCAAGATTTAATGCATTTTAACGTGCAGAAGAAAAAACTCGGAAAGGGGCAAATGAAAGAAGACGACAATAGTAATCAGAAACAGCCGAAAAGAACCACCCAGGGCAAACGCCAGAATCCAAGGGGAACAGATGTGTATTTGCCATACACCCCTCCTTCCTCAGAAGGCTGCCATGATGGTTATCAGCACCAAGAAAAAATGAGACAGAAGATCAAAGAAGTAGAGGAAAGACAGCCAGAAGTCAAAACTGGATTCATTGCCTCTTTCTTAGATTTTCTGAAGTCGGGGCCCAAGCAGCAGTTCTCCACTCTTGCCGTCCGAATGCCCAACAGGACTAGACGACCAGGGACCCAGACTGTTCGTACATTGTGTCCTCCGCCACTTCCAAAGACTTCTGTGACACCCACACCTGTGGTGTCTGAAACTGGGGGTAACAGTCCATCAGAAAAAGTTGATAATGAACTTAAAAATTTGGACCATTTATCTTCATTTTCTTCTGATGAAGAAGATCCGGGAGTATGTAGTCATGATATTTATAAAAGCGCCTCTACTACCTTAACTACAGATGCTACGTCTGATAAAAAGAAGAAAACAGGTAAAGTTTTAAATTTTAGATTCCTAATTAGGGATTTCCACTATTTTTATGCTAATAGACTCCGTTTGGAGCTTTCTTAGCTTGAAGCAGCTCTGTAAGTAAATTTTCAGGAGACAAAATGTATAAGTGGGTATTTTAGGTACTTGGTTTTTTTTAATGCTCCTTCCCTGTAAGAAAGCTTTGGGTTTTAGGTTGAAAACTGCTGGTTTTTTTGACTTTCTACTGCAGGACACATAAAGTTACATAGTTTGTATCCAGACTTCTCTAATCTGAGACTTCTCAAGGTGGCTTATGGATGTGAGGCCTTGTATTGGGGACCCTGGCATATTTCCTTGGTATGTCAGTTTTACTTGAAGATTAACATTTTACTATTAAACATGGTTATATTCTGTGTAGCATGCACATCAATATAATTAAGGTAAAATTTTTTAAAATTTTGTGTAGACCCCCCAACTGTGTCTCCAAATCTTTAGGTGTGTGTTTCACTTTACTCTGTAGTTAAGGGAACATTTGGAGGAACTGTTTTAAGAAGCACTGCCTCCTGTCAGCTGTTTTAAGGAAAATGCTAAGGGAAAACATTTATAACAATAAAATAGCCACCACCTCTGTGCAATATTATGAGATATACATTCTTATCTCCAGTATATAGACGATATCGCCAAGAGTAAATGAATTGTGCGGGTCCATACAACTAGTACATGACAGAGCTGGAGTCCGCACTAGGTTTGTCTGGGTGGGGAGCCTGTATTCCCTCCTTGCTCTTTTGTACAAGTCAAGTGGTGCTTTAAAAGTTAAACCTTCATTTGTCATGTACTTCTAGCTCTCTCTGGACTCAAGACTACCTTTAATTTAACTACAGAAGTGATCTCAAACAACTGATAGTCCAAATAATCTATTAGCATAAACATCTGCTAATACATTTCTAAAGAATTCTCATTTTGTTAAACAGGGAAATTAGTATACTGGAAAGTCAGTGTTAGAATCAAAAACATGATGGATGTTGCTAATCCTGGTAAGGTTTTATACTACTTTTTCCCCAGTTCAGGGCACTTTGCAATCACTATTCCCTCTTCCATTTGTAGAACAAAGCTTTTGTAATTTCTGTTGTGAAATATGAATCTAAGACTAGTTTCTACCAGACAAGTGTTATTGTTTCATTTGTACTTAAAATCATCACTGGCAACCCAGTTCTTACTATTAGCTCTTTGAAGTTCTTTCCCTACCATCCCCACTGCCTCCTCCTGTGGAAGAACTCATCTCTTGCTTCTCTTTATACCCCTTCACACCATTAAGGTACTTCTCAGTGCTTCTGGGGGAAAACATTAAAATAATATGTAAAACTTACCCCTTTCCATATTTTACTTTCTGGTTCCACTCTCCATTTTTCCTCTTCGGAAACAACTGAATTTCTCATTGTTCCTGGGACCTGTAAGCCTGATTTCACAATTGTCTCTGGGCAGGGCAGGTTTTTCTCTGGCTAGAAAGCCCTCTCAATTTTTTTCAGCCCAACAGACACTTTGTTATCTGTGCAGACCATCTTCAAAGTCACTTGTGGAAGTTACCGGAGGCAGAATTAGTGCTCATATCCTCTATGTTCCCACAGCCCTCAAATATCTCTGAAAGGCAAATTTAAATTTAAATTACAACGAGGTCTAATTGATCCATTTTTCCTTTTTTGATTTGTGCTTGTGTCCTGAGAACTCTTTGACAACCCGTGGTCACAAAAATGTTTTGTTATCTTCTAGTAGAAGTTTTTAACTTTTGCAGTTTACATTTAGGTTTGTGATCTCCACCACCCCCCTTTTTAAAGTAAGCTTTGTACCAAACTTGGGGCTTGAACACACAACCCCAAGATCAAGAGTCCCATGCTGTACTGACTGAGCCAGACAGGCACCCCAAGTCTGATTTCTTTTGATTTTGTTCTTGTGTAAGGTGAGATATGGATTGAAGTTAGTTTTTTGGCATATAGAAGTTCAGCTTTTCTAGCACCATTTGTTAAAGAGTCCCTTCTCCTTTTATTACCTTTGCATCTTTGTCAAAAATCAGTTGACCATATTTGTATGAATTTGTTTCTGGACTCTCAGTTCTGTTACTTTGGTCTATGTGTTTATGCTTTCAAAAATACCACACTGTTTCAATTGCTGTAGCTTTACAGTATGTCTTACAACAGGGTAGTTGTGAGTCCTCCAAATTTGTTCTTTTTCAGAATTGTTTTGCCTATTCTAATTCATTTTCCATGTAAATTTTCAAATCAGCTGTCAGTATTTACCAAAAAAGAAAAGAAATCCCGCTGGAATTATGACTTTGATTTCATTAAATCTGTAGCAATTTGAGGAAAACTGAACTGTTAACAATGTACTAAAATTTAATAATTCATGAACATATTTGATTTCTTTCACTAGTCTTTTACAGTTTAGGGCAAATAGATATCTACATATGATCTATAGTTAGGGTTATAGATCCTAAATATTTTTGGTGCTATTTATTGTAAATGATACGTTTAAAAAGTATTTTATTTATCTGACAGAGAGAAACACAGCTAGAGAGGGAACACAAGCAGGGGGAGTGAGAGAGGGAGAAGCAGGCTTTCCCACCGGGCAGGGAGCCCGATGCGGGGTTGGATCCCAGGACTCTGAGATCATGACCTGAGCCAAAGGCAGACACTTAACAACTGAGGCACCCAGGCACCCTGTAAATGATACTTTTTTTTTTTTTAAGATTTTATTTATTTGACAGAGAGAAACACAGCCAGAGAGGGAACACAAGCAGGGGGAGTGAGAGAGGGAGAAGCAGGCTTCCCGCCGAGCAGGGAGCCCGATGTGGGACTTGATCCTGGGTCTCCAGGATCATGACCTGAGCCAAAGTCAGTCGTCTAACCAACTGAGCCACCCCGGCGCCCCTGTAAATGATACTTTTAAAAGTTTTCAAATTCCAGTTATTTATTGGTAAATTATAAAAATACAGGTTTTTTTGTGTGTTGATCTTGCAAATCTATACAGTTCATTTATTCTCGGGGGCTTTTATTTAGATTCCTTAGGGTTTTTTAATGGAGAAAATTATATCATCTGCAAGTAAGGATAGTTTTATTTTTTCTTTTCTAATCTTATATCTTTTTCATTCCTGTCTTAAAACAGAGGAATAATATTCCTATACAGTTGTTAATCAAAGTGTTGCGTGTCAGCATCCTGAACATGTTCTTGATCTTCGGAGGAAAGAAATCACCCTTTTGCCATTGAGTATGATGTTAACTGTAGGGTTTTTTTTATAGATTTCTTATCACAATAAAGAAATTTTTTACATTTCCTAATTTGCTGACAGTTTTTATAATGAACAGAGGTTGAATTTTGCCAAATGCTTTTTCTTCATCTGTTGAAATGATTGTGTAATTTTCTTAGTCTTTCAATGTGGAGAATTACATTGACTGATTTTCTTTTTTTTTTTTTTAAGATTTTATTTACTTATTTGACACAGAGAGAGAGATCACAAATAGGCAGAGAAGCAGGCAGAGAAGCAGGCAGAGAAAGAGGGGGAAGCAGGCTCCCTGCTGAGCAGAGAGCCCGATGCGGGACTCGATCCCAGGACCCCAAGATCATGACCTGAGCCGAAGGCAGAGGCTTAACCCTCTGAGCTACCCAGGCGCCTGACATTAACTGATTTTCAAATATATTCATGGCCTTGCATTCCCAGGATAAACCCCAACAGCTATGATATATTTATTGTCTTTTTTCAATACATTGATGAATTCAATTTTCTAATTTTTTTGCATCCATCTTTGCAGTAGATATTGGTCTATAGCTAGCTTTCCTTTTATAATGCATTTGTCAGATTTTGGTGTCTGCTTATTGCTGACCTCATAAATGAATTGGGGACTGTCCCCTTTTCTCTTTTCTGCAAGAAATGATGTAGTGCTGTTTCTTCCTCAAATCTTTGAATTTGTTAGTGAATCCATCTGGACCTGGAGTTTTCTTTGTCAGAAAGTTTTTTGCTATGAATTCAGTTTCTTTGATAAGGAACTATTCAGCTTGCCTATTTTTTCTTGACTTTGTTTTGGTAGTTTGTATCTTTGAAGGAATTGGTCTATTTTATCTGAGTTGTTACATTTATGGGTATAGAGTTGTTGGTAGCATTTCCTCGTGCTGGTAATTTGTGTCTTTGTTGTGGTCAGTCTGGATAGAAGTTAATTGATTTTATTGATTCTTTTTCTCCTTTGTTGGCAATTTCATTGATTTTGCTGTTCTCATTATTTCCTTTTTCCTGCTTGATTTAAGTTTATTATGCTCTATTTTTCTAGTTTCTTGTGGTAGAAGCCTGACTTGTTAATTTGAGACCCCTCTTCTTTTCTTTTATAAGCATTTAATGTTATAAACCTCTCTCTAAACCCTGCTTTAGCTGTGTCCCACAAATTTTATTTTTATGATATATTATTTTTATTTTCTTTCAGTACTCTCTTATGCTTCCTCTTTGATCCATGAGTTATTTAATTTTCAAATATT
Source organism: Spilogale gracilis (assembly GCA_004023965.1). NCBI lineage: Eukaryota > Metazoa > Chordata > Mammalia > Carnivora > Mephitidae > Spilogale > Spilogale gracilis. The sequence goes on from PITA01015952.1 coordinate 10,484, forward strand.
TGGGTGTTTTCCAGATACCATTCCTTTATTGATTTCTACATTGTGTCATTTCATTTCTCTTAAATTTGTTAAAGTTAACTTTATGACCCAGAATATGCTTCATCTTGATTAATGTTCCATGTGTACTTTAAAAGAACGTATATTCTGCTGGTATTGATTACATTTAATGTAATTATTGATATAGCTAGATCTTCCATTTTATTGTTTTCTGGTTTTCCCCTTTTTTGGTTTCCTCTTTCCTCTCTTTTTCTAAAACACATTATTTGGACTTCTAGTATTTCATTTTTAAATTTAGCTCTGCTTTTTCTGACTGTATCTTTTTGTATTATGCTTGTGGCAGTTGACTTAGTGATTACCATTCAGTCAAAATCAATATTTTGGGGCACCTGGGTGGCTCAGTGATCTCAAGGTCCTGAGATCGAGGCCCATGTTGGACTCTGCTCGGCAGGGAGCCTGCTTCCTCCTTTTTCTCTGCCTGCCCCTTTGCCTACCTGTGATCTTTCTCTCTGTCAAATAAATAAAATCTTTTAAAAAAAATCAATATTTTTTATGATTTCAAGTAAAATGTCAGAAGGTTAACAACATACAGTTCCCTTTACCCTTGCCCTTATGTAACACATATTTGTCCTATATATTACATCTGTCTACATATACTGAAAACCCTGATAAAGGAGTAATTTTTGCTTTCAACAGTCAGTATATTTTAAATAACTTAAGAGGAGAGAAAAAGCCTGTTATATTTACCTAGGTATCTATAATTTCTGTTCCAGTTGCTTTATTCCTGATGTTCCAGGTTTCCCTCTGGTATCATTTCCCATCAGCCTGAAAAACTTTTCCTTTTCCAAGGCTTTTTTTTTTCCTTTGGTTTTCAGTGACTTCACCGAGCTTCTTGAATCTGTAGAATGTATGTCCTTTACCAAATTTGAAAAGTTTGGGGACATTATTTTTTCTGTACCAACCTTTCTTTCTTTACGGGATTGCAGTGACTCAAATGTAAAACTTTTCGATATTGTCCCTGAGGTTCTGTTCATTTTTTTCAATCTTCTTTTCCCCTCTGTTCTTCAAATTATATAATTTTTATTGCTTTATCTTAAAGTTCATTGATTTTTCAGCCTTCTCAGTTCTGTTATTGGTCCCATCAGTGAATTTTTTACTTCAGGTGTTTTTTCAGTTATAAAATTTGGCTTTGGTTCTTTTTTCTAGTTTCTCTTTCTCTACTGAGAATTTACACACTTCCATTCATTTTAAAAGCATGTCTACCTTCATGGAGTATGGTAATGACAGCTGCTTTTCAAGACTGATAATTCCAGCATCGGAGTCATGTTAAGAATGGCTCTAGTTTCCCTTTGAGAATTGGTCACATTTTCTCTAGTTCTTTGTATACTGAGCAATTTTGGATTTTATCCTGGACATCTTGAGTACTATACTGAGATCTGGGTTCTGTTAATATCCTCTGGAGAATGGTGATTTATGTTGTTTTAGCAGGCAATTGGACTACAAATTCTGTCTCATCTTTGAGTGGTGGTTCCATTGTTGGTACAGTTTTCAAAGCCTTTGTTCTGCTGCTTTGGATCTGTCTCAACAGTTAGTCCAGAACTTGAGTGATGGTGGACTTGGTTACAGTTTAGATTTCAAAGCCTTCATTATACTAGTGTGGATCTACTCTCCATAAGTACAGTTTAAGCATGAAACTGAGATTTTTATGTGTTCATATACAGAATTAGCAGATACCGCTCTCCAGCTATTTGCTCCCTGGGAATACTACCCAGCTCCCTGGATTCCCTTTCCATAGGCATTTGGCTAGAAAACTGGCATTTTTCTTGGAGTTTTAGCTGCTGGTGCTTTGATACAATTATCTGCAAGTGGGACTTAAGGCAATATATAGTAGAAGGACAAAAAAATAGGGAATCTCCCTGAATCTCCCCCAGCTTTAATGAGATATAATTGACTATAAAATTATATATGTCTTGTAACATTCCCTATACTCTTCTTGCCATAGTGACCCTCTTTCCAGGTTCCTCTGGAATGCCAAAAGGACGGGCATTCTGTCAGGGTTTAAGATGTCTGGCTCACCGCCACAACACTGCAGCTCTGTGACTTGGGTTGCCGTTGAGGCAGGGCTGGGAGAGAGGAAAGAGAAAAAAGAAATGGCATTTCCTCCCCACATTCTTCACCTTGCATGAAGCTCTTTACTCTTCTGTCTACAAAAACAGATTTTCTTAGAGTTTTTGTTGTCTGTGCCCTGTGCAGTTCTAAATCAGGGGTCACCCTCTGGTCAACGCTAGGCGATAACAGAGGAAAGAAATAAAAAACATCCCCATGTAAAGATTATTATTTAAATTTGCGCTTACCTCTCCAATCTCCATGCTTTATTAACCTTCCAGACTCTTCAGGTAGTTGCATTTTTTATTTTGTTCAGAGTGTTTATTTGTTGTATGTGCACCAGGAGCCATGAATTTTAAAAGTTCATTGTTTTACCAATTTACTGTCATGATTTCTGATGCTCAACGTGTCCTGTAAAGTCTCTTCAATATTTTGGTATTTTTATTGTGATTACATTGGATTCATAAATTAATTTTAAGAGAAAGTCTATCTTTACGGTGTTGTCTTCTCATCTACTTATAGAGTATATTGTTTTTTGACTTATTCAGACGTTAAATTAAGTATTTTCATATGGTGTCATTTTTCTCTACATAGATATTATAGTTTCTGCAGTTTTTTGACTACAGTTATCCCCACGTTGTCTTCTTATCAGTTACCAATGGTGGTGTATGGCAATTCCTGATTTTTATATCTCCGTTTTGGTTTTTGCACTTCTGTTGGGTTTTTATTTTAACAGTTTCCTCCTGCATTTCTTGCATTTTTAGGTAGACAGTTATGGCTTGTAAAAATAATGGGAATTTTATCTTTCTCTCTCTCTCTCTCTCTCTCTCTCTCTCTTTTTTTTTTTTGGTAATTTAATTTACTGGCTCAGCCTTTGTGTAATAGTACCAGTGAGAGCAAGCATCCTGACATCTTCCTTGGTATTAAACAGGATATGTAGTGTTTGACTATGAAATATATTTGTTGTCAGTTTCTAGTACTGTATACTCTTTAAGAAAATTTCCTTCTGGGGCACCTGGGTGGCTCAGTTGGTTACCCACTGCCTTCGGCTCAGATCATGATCCTGGAGTCCCGGGATCGAGTTCCATTTGGGGCTCCTAGCTACGCAGGGAGTCTGCTTCTCCCTCTGACCTTCTCCCCTCTCATGCTGTCTCTCGCTCACTCTCTCTCTCAAATAAATAAATAAAATCTTTTAAAAAAAAAAGAAAGAAAGAAAATTTCCTTCTGTTTTCAGGTTCTTTTTTTTAGTTGACAGTGGGTACTGAATTTTGTCAGATGCCTTTTTGAACTTCTAATAAATCCACTCCTTTTTTCTCCACATTGTCCTATTACTTGATTTCCTACTGCTGAACCTGTTTTGAGGTTCCTTCTTTTTTTTTTTTTTTTTAAGATTTTATTAATTTATTTGACAGAGAGATCACAAGTAGGCAGAGAGGCAGGCAGGGAGAGCAGAGGAAACAGGCTCCCTGCTGAGCAGAGAGCCCGCCGCGGGCCTCCATCCCAGGACCCTGTGATCATGACCTGAGCTGAAGGCAGAGGCTTTAACCCACTGAGCCATCCAGGTGCCCTGTTTTGAGGTTCTTAAAAATATTTTTAAATTAACAGTGGATATTGAGTTTTGTCAGATGCTTTTTTGAGCTTCTGACAAATCTGCTTCTCTTTTCCCACATTAATCTATTATTTGATTTTTTTTTTAATTTACCTATTTATTTTAGGGAAAGAGAGAGGGCCTGCATGCAAGCAGGGCAAGGGAGAGAGAGAGACTCTCAAGATGACTCCACATTGAGTGCAGAGCCCCTTGAGAGGTGTGATCTCACAACCCTGAGATAAGGGCCTGAGCCAAAACCATTAAGCAATTGAACCACCAGGCACCCTAATCTTTTATTCGGTCTCTTAATGTTGGACCTTTTTAAGAAAACTCTACCGTGAACTCTGCTTGGTCATGATTAATTATTTTTATCCATTGCAAGATTTAAATTGCTACTGTTTTATTTGGGATTTTTATACCTAGACTCATAAATGAGATTATTGCTTATAGTGATTTTTGTCTTGACCTTTTTGTTGTTGTTTTTTGTTTTTGTTTTTTGTCTTAATCTTATTTATGTTTATATTCAGGAATATGCTGGTCTTTTTTTTTTTTCTTTTAAAGATTTTATTTATTTATTTGACAGACAGAGACCACAAGTAGGCAGAGAGGCAGGCATAGAGGGAGAAGAAAGCAGGCTCCCTGCCGAGCAGAGAGCCCAATGAGGGCCTCAATCCCAGGACCCTGAGATCGTGCTCTGAGCCGAAAGCAGAGGCTTTAACCCACTGAGCCACCCAGGTGCCCAGGAATATGCTGGTCTTATACATTGAATTGGGAAAATTTTTATATTTGTCTAAGCTATGAAAAAGTTTACCACATATAATAGGGATTTAGTAGAACTTTCTAAAAATATATCTGGGACTTTCCAGTTTTTTCCTGAGGTAGTTTAATCTATCTGGATCAATTTTTTAAAAAGTATATTTTCCAGTAAAATCATCCCTTTCGTTTAAAATTTTTAAAGCTCTTTTTATATATTTGTTATTTGTTTTTAGCAATTTTTATTTATTTATTTGACAGAGAGGGGGGGAGATCACAAGTAGGCAGCAGAGCAGGAAGCAGGCTCCCCGCTGAGCAGAAAGCCTGACACAGGGCTCCATCCCAGGACCCTGAGATCATGACCTCACCCGAAGGCAGAGGCTTAACCCACTGAGCCACCCTGGTGCCCCTCATTTAAATTTTTTGGTCTGTTGTTAAAAAGTTGTACATAACATTCTAAATTTTTAATCTCTTCTTTTTCTGTAATTATGTTCTAATTATGTGTTTGAATCTTTTTCCTTACCACTCTGTGAAAAGTTTGCCTATCTAATGGTTCTTTTCAAAGAACCAGTGTACTTTTCTTTTTTAACTCCTGTTTTCATATTTTTACTCTCTTTTTCTTAATTTCTTTTTTTTCTTTAAGATTTTATCCATTTGACAGAAAGACAGATCACAAATAGGCAGAGAGGCAGGCAGAGAAAGAGGGGGAAGCAGGCTCCCCGCTGAACAGAGAGCCCGATGTGGGTCTCGATCCCAGACCCTGAGATCATGACCTGAGCTGAAAGCAGAGGCCTAACCCTCTGAGCCACCCAGGAGTCCCCCCTTTTTTTAAAGATTTTATTTATTTATTCGACAGAGAGATCACAAGTATGTAGGCAGAGAGGGAGGCAGAGAAAGAGGGGGCAGCAGGCTCCCCGCTGAACAGAGAGCCCGATGTCGGGCCCAATCCCAGGATCCTCAGATCACAGTCGGAGCCAAAAGCAGAGGCTCAGCGCACTAAGCCACCCAGGCACCCCTTAATTTCTTTAATCAGTTCTTTTTCCCTATCTTCCCTGGGTTCAATTTAATGTTCTCTCTCTGGCTTCTTGAGTTTAATACTTTATTTTTATATATCCATAAAAAAAATTTTTTTTTTTAAGATTTTATTTGACAGAGAGAAACCAGCCAGAGAGGGAATACAAGCAGGGGGGGAGTGAGAGAAGGAGAATCCTGGGACTCTGGGATCTTGACCTGAGCTGAAGGCAGATGCTTAACGACTGAGCCACCCAGGTCAGGTGCCCCTATATCCTTGCTTTTTAGTGAATAGCATTAAAGTATAAGTTTTCTTCATTGTACCTAGCTTTATCTATGCCTCGAGTTTCAGTTTGTACTGTTCTCACTGTCCTTTCTAAACGGTTTGTCATTTCAGTTTTGATTTCCTTTTTAACCCAAGGATTATTAAGAAAAAGTAAGGTTTTGCCTGTTTCCTAGTAGGTTTCTGTTTTTGGTGGTGGTGGTAGTGGTATTCCTTTATTACTAATTTATGACTCTACTGTATTTTGGTCAAGGAAATGCTTAAATAATGTCTGCTTTTGGAAATTCGTGAAAATTTTTTAGTGGCTTGGTAAATGGTCAAATTTTATAAATATTTCATGAATACCAAGTGCTAGTAGATTTTATTTGGTAATGCTCTTCAAATCCTTTGTATCTTTTTGGTTTTTGTTTAATGTAATAAATGACATTAGGTTATATAAGAAAATGTATATGTGTATGTGAGATAAATGACAGGTCTAGAATTTGCCTTAAACTATCCCAGCAAATATAAAAGGGGCTGATAAACAGATAAAAGAAGTGTACCACATGTTCGTAGTTCTTATAGCTGGGTTATGGTATTTGAGGATTTGTATTCTCTTTTATGTATGTTTAAAATTATTAATGAAAACAGTTTTTAAAATCCTCCCTGTCCTTATTTGTTTTTAGATTGCTTGATCTGTTGATTCCTGAAAAAGGTGTGTTCCAGTTTCCAACTATGTTTGATTGTTTTTCTAATACTGTTTACTTGATACGTTATGAACCCACATGATTAGGTACATAAAATTTTACTAAGTTAAATTTCCTTTCTGTAAAATCTGTTTTCCTCATTTAATTTCCCATTTCTGTGTTTAATATTTCTGTACTAATTTTACTGTAATTACAGTTTTGGTATATTTTTCCATATATCTGTTTTCTTTCAGAACAGCACATGTAAGAAGAACACATGTAAAATTCCTGTAAATGTGCAAATGCAGACATTACTTAAGCCATATTCCTTGACTACCAAAATACAGCAATTTTATAAAATAATAGTTAAAAGGAGACAAAGAAATAAAATGTGTTTATTTTTAAACTTCTAAATAACTTACCCTAAATACTCAAGGATTTAAACGAAACCAAAACTGAAATGATAAACCACCTACAAAGGACAGTGGAACATCTATATTTCAAAACCAATGGGATATGCCAAATGTGTAGAACAAAGAAGAAAATTTATAGTGTTAAATGCTACCCATTAGAGAACAAAAAGGACAAAAATAAATTGAATATTACATTAAACCCATCTTATAACCTGTGGAACTAGCCATATCTGAGTTGGGGGTTGTAATTACTTCCTTGCTTTTCCTTTATAATTTTACCGCCCATGCATAAATCCCAAAGCACTATCTATACTTTTTTTTTTGGAGTATAGTTGACACATGAGATATATTAGTTTCCAGGGTACAACTTAATGATTCAACAACTGCATATACTTCTTGATCTGTCACCATATGACTTTGTTACAGTATTATTGACTGTATTCCCTCTATAGTACTTTTCATCTCTGTTACTGATTTTATAACTGAAATTTATACCCTTTAATAACCCCTATATCTATACTATACTATACTATACTATACTATACTATATATACTATACTATATATACTATACTATACTATACCTGAACACTGTACTTCTATTTGGCTTGTTTTAAAGCTTCATAAAAAGGGCATTAGACAATATTGATACATTTTTCCTTTACTGATTTGAAAGTTACACATTCTTTTTAAAAATATATTTGGTTAGCTTTTTATTATGGGCATTTCAAATATGAACAAAAAGATTCTTATAATTAAACCAATTGATGTATTACTCAGTTTTAATAATCATTGATATGTGGTCAGTCTTGTTTCATTCCTATCTATTTATTCTCCCCACCCCTGGTTATTTTGATGAGATATTTCTGTTCTTTTCCTGGTTATAATAGGAATTACAGTGTTTTCTGCCTCTCAGAGTCTGTTAATAATCTTACTCTCTTCCTGGATAATAAGGCTTTTGAACACTAAAACTCTTTCAACAATGTAGTTTTCAGAATGCAAGTTTTACACCTCTTAAATATTTTTTTTCTTTTTGATGCTATTATTAATGGAATTGTGTTCCTAAATTAATTTCTGGATAGTTCATTGCATGAAGTATATAGAAATGCAATTGGGGTCATCTGGCTGCCTCAGTAGGCAGAACATGCGACTCTTGATCCTGGGGTTGTGAGTTCAAGCCAGGTAGGGTGTAGAGCTTAATTCAAAAAAAAAAAAACAATTAATTTTTATATATTGATCTTATACCCTGCAAACTTGCTGAATTTACTTAGTAATTCTAGTAGTTTTTTTAGGAGATTCCTTAGGCTTTTCTGTATACAAGGTCATGTCATCTGCAAATATTGTTTTATTTCTTCTGACATCTTTCTGAGGGGAAAACATCTAGTTTTTTACCTTAAAGGAGGATGTCAGCCATTGTTTGTAGATGCTCTTTATCAGGTTGAAGAAGTTCCCTTCTGTTTTTAGCTTGTTGAGTGTTTTTTAGCACAAGCTTCTAAATTCATGATGTTGAGGGGCGCCTGGGTGGCTCAGTGGTTAAGTGTCTGCCTTTGGCTCAGGTCATGATCCCGGCCAGGGTCCTGGGATCAAGCCTCACATCCGGCTCCCTGCTTGGCGAGAGGCCTGCTTCTCCCTCTCTCACTCCCCCTCCTTGTGTTACTTCTCTAGCTGTGTTTCTCTCTGTCAAATAAATAATAAAATCTTTTTGAAAATAAATAAATATATTCATGATGTTGAATTTTGCCAAATGCTTTTTCTGTATCTAATAAGATCCTATGGCTTTTGTCCTTTGTTCATAATATGGTGACTGATTGCTATTTACGTATGCATTTCTAGGGTAAAACCTACTTGGTCATGATGTATAGTTCTTTTTATATGTTGGTTGATTTGCTCACATTTTTGAAGATTTTTGTGTTTATATTTATGAGGAATAATGGTCCTATGGGTTTTCATGATGTTTTTGTCTGGTTTAGGTATTGGAATAATTAGTCCCATAAAACAAGTGCTTCCTTCTATTTTTTTTAGTTTATGATGAACTGATATTCCATTTAACTCTTAGTAGAATCTACTCATGAACTCATTTGGGCCTGTGCTTATTTTTGTGGCCATACTTTTTAATTCCCTTTATTCTCTGTACTTACTGGTCTATTCAGATGTTCTTTTTCTTCTTGAGTCCTTTTCAGTGGTTTTAATCTTTCTAGGAATTTGTCCATTTCATCTAAGTTGCTTGTTAGCATACAGTTTTTCATATTATTTTATAATTCTTTTTATTTCTATAGCTCTTAAGGCTTTTTCAGAGTATTTTGGGGTGTTGTTTTCTCTTCCCGAGTCAGATTGGCTTTTCTTCTATGAATTCCTCACAGCTTTGGTCAGCTGACCCTTAATTATCTTGTTACCACTATTGTGTCTCTACTTAAAATATCTTTGTGCTGCTTAATGGACATAGGGGTAAGTGTAGGCTGATGGAGGCTTAGTCTGGTTGTCATCAGGATGTAATTCCATCACTTTGATTCTTGGAAATTAACAATCATTCTTTAATTTCTTTTTGTCATATTCATTGTTTTAATATGATGGTAAAAATAATCAAGTCTTTCTTTTTAAACTGTTCAGATTTTACTCAGAACAAATAAATGTTTATTTGTATTACTGATTTGCATTTGCTTGATCTAGTTTCAGAAGCCCTACGGGTGGCAACTACTAGCCCAACTGCCAATACTACTGGTACTTCTACTCCTTCCTCTGCCACTGTGGGTGCAGTTAAGCAAGAACCTCCCTGCTCTACTTCATCTGCAGTAAATATCCTGGAAAATATAAACTCTACAGAACCCCCAAAACCCTGCGAACTTGATGGTCTTCCTTCAGATCAGTTTGCAAAAGGACAGGACGCTGTTGCCATAGAAGGTTTTACAGATGAGGAAAACACAGAAAGTGGAGGAGAAGGCCAATACAGAGAGCGTGATGAGTTTGTGGTAAAGATAGAAGACATAGAGACTTTTAAGGTGATTTGAATGTTCACAGGTATTTTAAAGGTCAAGTTTAGTGGGCGTATCCTAGAATAAGCCTTGATAATGACTTTAGTAGTATGATCTAGCTTGAATTGCAAAAAGTTATATTTTGATAGTTATTCTAAGTTACAATTATTAAATAATAAAATCAGACTAGCAGATATTTTGAAAAAGAAAACAGTTTAAAATAATTTTGACTTATATCTGAGTTTTATGTGTTTCTGACTAGTCACTCTGTTACCTTTAGGTACTAGTAATTAGAGCTGTTTTGAAATGTTAATTTTTTTCAAGGCTCCCAACTGATTGTATTCGTAGGAGTTTGGAGAAAATTTTAATTTAACAGTTTTTAAAATTTTTTAAATTAAAATTTTAATTTAACAGTTTAAAGAAAATTAGCAGGAATATGATGTAAACATAGAATTGACTTATTTTCATAATTGCAAATTGTAGAATGTCAGATTTCATACTGGAAAACTTTAGCCATTTAAAAAAAATATAGGTTTCAGAAAACCTATTTTGGGGGGTTTATTTGATTGCTTTTGATTTTTTAATTGGGGCAGAGAGGAATGGCATTAAAAAGTATAATGAGGAACATAACCTTCAAATTATCTATATGCCTTCCATTCACAGTTAACTACTGTTAATATTTTAGCATATTTGTTTCTGGTCTTTTTGAACACATACATACTATAAATATTGTGTCGATAATGTATGACTGTCATTAGAGGAAAACTTTCCAACAGTTACACAAAAGAGTAATGGGCAACTATGCCTGTTGGTATCCTATTTCTGGAAGAATTGTTAACAGAGACTGAATAGCCAGCTTACAAGAATTGTTGCAAAAGTTCAGGTAGCTTAAAAAACAAAAGTTTAGATAGATAGGTCTTTAATTTTCCTTTCAGCTCTAAGATTCTGTGAATCTAGAATTTGTTGTCAGTTTTTATAAATATAATTAATTCTGCTTATTACAGGAGGCTTTAAAAACAGGAAAAGAACCCCCAGCTATTTGGAAAGTACAAAAAGCTTTGTTACAGAAATTTGTTCCTGAGATTCGAGATGGACAAAGAGAATTTGCTGCTACCAATAGTGTAAGTAAAATGCTTCCTTACATTAGTCTTCCTGGTTTTTTTTACAGAATAGTGATGCTGAGGAAAATACAGAATGATTTAAATTTAAATGTAATTCATATTGAACATTTCTGATACAAGATAGCATAAAATTTGATATATGATACTCTGATAGTCTGATTTTTAAAAAATTAGTGTATAAATGTCAGCTTTTTAAAAAAAATTATTAGTCTCTGATGAGTTCATATGGACTCAGAGGCTATTATATTGATTATTCTGCCAGTCAAACATCCTGATTTTACCAGAAAACTTAAAGAAATGATTTTTGTGTACTTATTATAGTTACTTAATAGCACTGAGTAAGTAAGCATCTGGTAATTAACCAAATGAGATTGCTTTTATGTATGAGCTTGTAGTTAATAATATTGAGAGGGCGCCAGGGTGGCTCAGTGGGTTGAGGCCTCTGCCTTCGGCTCAGGTTATGATCTCAGGGTCCTGGTATCAAGGCCCGCATCAGGCTCTCTGCTCGGCAGGGAGCCTGCTTCCTCCTCTCTCTCTGCCTGTCCCTCTGCCTACTTGTGATCTCTCTCTCTGTCAAATAAATAAATAAATAATATTTTTTAAAAAAGAAACAATTAAAAAAAAAAAAAAGAATAATATTGAGGTCATTTTTATTGAGGGTTAAAGTAGCCTGGCCAGAGCTGCATTTGAAAGACTTAAAGGATGGCAGTGTAATAGTGAAGCCAACAGATATTTTATGTACAGAATGTGTAAGTATGTAATTCGGAGTATTTCTTTCCTTAGTACCTTGGGTATTTTGGAGAGGCAAAGAGTAAATACAAAAAGATATATGTGAAGTTCATTGAAAACACAAACAAAAAGGAGTATGTCAGAGTGTGTTCCAAAAAGCCACGAAGTAAGCCTTCACAAACTATCAGGTATTTATTTTTGGATGTAATATATTTATGTAGCAATTATTAGAAGACTTATTTTTGGCAATGTAATTTTTTTTAGTAATCCCTATGCCCAGTGTGGGCCTGAACTCATGACCCCAAGATTATGAACCCCACACTCCTCTTACCAAGTCAGTCAGGCACCCTGGCAATGTTTTGTATAAAAAATTACATCAATTAAAGAGCCTGAATTTCTTTTTCATTATATACAAGTCTGAAAATTCAGTGTCTACTGTAATAAGTGATTCCTTTTGAAGTAATGAGAGGGGATATAAAGCTCATGACTGTCTTTGGTGGGATGGGTACTCTTTTCTTTCCCAGAACCCTTTTGGTATCACCCTAATGTAATGGCTGGGGGCGGGAGGGAATGGGTGACTCAAAAGATTGGAGTCCAGCTTTTTGTGACCTAGTGTAACACAACCTTTTTTGAAGCCCCCCCTTTTTTTAATTCATAAAATGATGGAAGTGTCCAATTTTAAATGAAATAAACATTGAGAAAAAAATTTTTAAGATTTATACACTACTAAGCAAGTGTACAATAGAATTATCATATATTAATTGTGATTCTGGATTATCTGGAACATGGATCTGGAAGACAGATGATCTAGCCACATTCCTATGATCTGTATGGGAAAAGGGGCTATGACCCTAAAACATTCTCAATCTAGTGCTAGGAAGGTCTAGTTTGATTAAGATTCCAGCTTACTGGGGCACCTGGGTGGCTCAGTTGGTTAAGTGACTGCCTTCGGCTCAGGTCATGATCCCGGAGAACCGGGATCGAGTCCCACATCGGGCTCCCTGCTCGGGCGGGAGGCCTGCTTCTCCCTCTCACTCCCCCTGCTTGTGTTCCCTCTCTGGCTGTGTTTCTCTCTGTCAAATAAATAAAATCCTTAAAAAAAAAAAGATTCCAGCTTACTGGAAGCAGTATACCTTATCTTTATAATGAAATTTTATCCACTCAAATCTCCAGAACTAATACAGCAAATCTCTAGGGGCTCTAGGACAGGTATAGTTGGGTCTCCACATCCAAAACTGCTTCCACTGGGGCCTGAGGGTTTCAGATTTTCAGGGCTGGATATGGCTTTTCAGTCCTGCATTACTTCCCAAAGCCTTTGATCATTGTTGTACAGCCTCATCCACAGGGAAATGGGTTTATAAAGGGAAAGAACGAGTGAAGAGAAAGAAATAGAGGTTGAATTAATTGTCCCTTAGTAACTGAATATTGAATGTCAGTGGTTAGAATGTATTTCAAGAGGATTTGGAGGGGAATCATCATTGGTGCTATAATAGGACTTGGACGTCATTTTGGAAGTGTTAGTGAAGTAATTTAAATATACTTTTCTTCACTAGCATTACTCATTTTTGGTCTCATTTATTTTAGTTTGACAAGATTTCAGTGTGTTAATGAAGTTTGTCTGTAATGTTGCAGAACTGTTCAGGCTAAGCCAAGTAGTAACAGCAAAACCTCTGATCCTCCAACACCAAAAACTACAACTGCAAAAGCCCCTTCCGTGAAACCCAAAGTTAAACAGCTGAAAGTAAAGGCCGAGCCACCACCAAAGAAACGGAAGAAATGGAAAGAAGAGTTTTCGTCATCCCAATCTGACTCCTCTCCCGAGATCCATTCTAGTAGTAGTGATGATGAGGGTAAGTTCTCCATGAAATGAATACTTTGATAACTTTAGGTTATCTACACAAACAGAGAAGCAGGGATGCTCATTATTCAAAATTGTTTTATTTTTGGCTTAGACTTTTATAAAAATAAAAAATAAATAGCACTAATTGAAAGCACAGTTTGCCCACACATCCAACCTTGTAAAGTATCAAAAGCAGTGAACTGAAAGAAGACAGTTGTGAGTTCTGACCATAGTAATGCCAGTTGATGGAGATTATTAGATCAGGTAATTTATATGAAGAGTCCTGTCGTTCTAAACTTCTGAGTCCACGTTTATGCTAGAAGAGAGTAAAATGAGCCTAGGACACAGTAGCTGTGTGGAACTAGTTAATAGGGTATAGTAATATATATATAATAATATATACTTATGTGTCTATGGAATATGTTTATTATATAATATGCATATTGCTATGTATCTGCCCCTAGCCAACCAGCTGCCTTTCAGTAAGCTAGGTAAACTCTTTGTGCCTTAGTTTTCTCTTTTATAAAATGAAAAGGTTGAAATAGATCAACAGTTACCAAACTTTTTGATCTTACAACACTTTTTTATACTCTTAAAACTGTTGAGGGGCGCCTGGGTGGCTCAGTTGGTCAAGCGACTGCCTTCAGCTCAGGTCATGATCCCGGAGACCTGGGATCGAGTCCCACATTAGGCTCCCTGCTCGGCGGGAAGCCTGCTTCTCCCTCTCTCACTCCCCCTGCTTGTATTCCCTCTCTGGCTGTGTTTCGCTCTGTCAAATAAATAAAATCTTTAAAAAAAAAAAAAAATGTTGAAGATGCCAAAGAGCTTTTTTGTAGGCTGGATATAGATATGATGTAGAGAATAGTTGTATTTACTTTATTAGAAACTAAACCTGAGTTGGGGTGCCTGGGTGGCTCAGTTGGTTAAGTATCTGCCTTGGGCTCATGTCCTGGGATTGAGCCCCACATCGTGCTCCCTGCTCAGCAGGGGAGTCTGCTTCCCCTCCCCCTGCTCTCTTTGAAATAAATAAATCAAATCTTTAAAAAAAAAACAAACTAAACTAAACCTGAGATAGTTGTGAAACACAGTACACCAGCACACATTCCATTAGCCATCAAACTTGTGTAATATATGCAAGAAAGATCAAGCAGTTCAGTCTAGGGCAGAGGTTGGCAAACTGGCCAGTGGGCCACATCTGACTGGCAGTCACTCTATTCTTGTAAATAAAGATCTAATTGGAACATGAATTCTTTACATATTTTCAGATAGTTGCTTTTCTATTAGGTAGCAGATTTGAGTCATTGCTGGAGGGAGCATATGACCATTAAAGCATTGAATATTTGCCCCTGGCCCTTCCAGAAAAAATTTGGTGACTCTTCTTCTGGAGCCTAAAGTTGGAGGTAGACAGAAAAAGACGAAAGGATGATGGAAGGCTGCATATGCTAAGCTAAAGCTAAAAAGCCTGGGATCCTGTAAGCCCAGGAGAGTCCCTGGAGGGATTTGAGTAGGGAGCAAACATGGTGAAATTGGAATTAGAATTGCAAGACATCATAATTCAGGTATAAATTGGAAGTCTGCATTTAAGTGGCGGCAGTAGGGGTAGAAGAGGGGGACACAATAAATTCAGGCTGAACATGAATGATGAATGGGCATTGGGGGTGCTATTGAGGCTGATGGCCAGGTTGGCCTCTGACATCGCAAGTATCCTTGCTTGGGAGCTCATTTTACAGCTTATTTGAATTGAAATTGAATTGTAACAAAAAGTCTTCTTCAGGGCAACAGTCTACTTTAAATGTGTTGTTTTTAAAAGCTGCTTAGAGAAGCACCTGGGTGGCTCAGTTCTTAGGTGTCTGCCTTCTGCTCAGATCGAGCCCTGCATTGGACTCCCCCTCCACAAGAAGCCTGCTTCTCCCTGTCTCACCGCCCTTGCTTGTGTTCCCTCTCTAGCTGTGTTTCTTTCTGTCAAATAAATAAATAAAATCTTTACAAAAAAATTAAAATAAGAAGTAAAAGCTACTTAGAAAGTATGCACATCAGAATTTATAAAGAAATTCAGGGTTGCCTGATGGCTCAGTGGGTTAAAGCCTCTGCCTTCAGCTCAGGTCATGATCTCCGAATCAAGGATCAAGGCCCACATCGCGCTCTCTGCTCGGCAGGGAGCCTACTTCCTCCTCTCTCTCTCTGCCTACTTCTGATCTCTATTTGTCAAATGAATGGATGGGATCTAGAAAAAAAAATTTTTTTTTTAAATTCAGTGCTTTGAGTATGTGTGGAAAGCAATATACATATTCTTTGTAGTTAGTATTCCTGCCTACTGTTTAGAGTGGAATGATTTGGGTCCTGAATGTACGCACAACTATACCACTTCCTTAGACGACTTTCAAGATAAAATTTTTCTTTATTGGTAACTTGAGTTGTTGCCACTAGGTGTCACTAATAGGTAAGCATTTTTACTGCTTCTTAAAAAGGTAAATAGTCATAATAAACATAGATTTATAATTTTGGTTTTCTTTTTTAATTTTTATTATTATTATTATTATTTTTAACTTGACAGAGAGATCACAAGTAGGCAGAGAAGCAGGCAGAGAGAGCAGAGGAAACAGGCTCCCTGCTGAGTAGAGAGCCTGATGTGGGCCTCGATTCCAGGACCCTGAGATCATAACCTGAGCTGAAGGCAGAGGCTTTAAGCCACTGAGCCTCCCAGGCGCCCTATAATTTTGGTTCTCAAAACTGTTTCAAGACTTCTTTTTAATCTTCAGATTTATCAACGATTCCAAGACACTTGTGTTTTAAGCTTTATCTATTGATATTTACCAAGTATCAATTAAAATAAATTTGTAAAATATTTATCTAAAATAAACCCATTACATATTAGTATTTTTAACAACTGTATTTTCCTAAAATAACAGTAGTTAGAAGAGTAGCATTTTCATATTTGCTTCTACATATATTATTTCAGCTAAAATATATAAAGAAAACCCAGCCATGGGGCACCTGGGTGGCTTAGTCAAACATCTGCCTTGGGCTCGGGTCATGATCTTGGGGTCCTGGGATTGAGCCCTGCATTGTACTCCCTGCTCAGAGGAGAGTCTGCTTCTTCCTCTTTGCCTCTCCCCCAGTCGTGTTCTCTCACACTCTCTATCTCAAGTAAATAAATATAAAGTCTTTTTTTTTTTTTTTTTTAAAGATTTTATTTATTTGACAGAGAGAAACACAGCCAGAGAGGGAACAGAAGCAGGGGGAATGAGAGAGGGAGAAGCAGGCTTCCGGCCGAACAGGGAGCCCGATGTGGGACTCGATCCCAGGTCTCCGGGATCATGACCTGAGCCGAAGGCAGTTGCTCAACCAACTGAGCCACGCAGGCGCCCCAATAAATATAAAGTCTTAAAGAAAGAAAGGCCCAGCTTTATCTAGATTTGTAGTTGGGAAAGGGAGGAATATTTTAATTAAAATATATTAATTTTCAGACAATTATGGGTATTTTTATTTGATACTCAGAACTTTTTTTTATTTTATGAACTTGACAAGAAGTAGTTTCTTCAGCTTTTCATGCTTGCTATTTTAAAATCTATTGGTCTTACTCCTGAATGTATCTTTAATCCATGAACTATTTTGTAACATCTATTGGTCATATGAAAATATCTGTTAGCTTATTAATATACATAAGCTATTTCACTTTTTTTCACATTTAAAAAAATTGTGGTAGAATATATATAACAATTTGCTTGTTACAGCCATTTTTAAGTGTACAATTCAGTAGCATTAATTATATTCACATTGTTGTGCAACTATCACAACTCTCTATTTCTAGGACATTTTCATCACACCAAATGGAAACTTTGTAACCATTAAGCAATAACTCCCCATTCCCTTTTCCCCAGTTGCTGGTAATCTTTAATCTGCTTTCTGTTTTCATGAATGTGCCTACTCTAAATATCTCATAATTATGCCTATTTTATTTCACTTAACATGATATTTTGAAGGTTCATCTGTTTTACAGCACATTTTCACATTTATTGGTTTTTATGGCTGAATACTACATTGTAAGTTTATCCGTTATGTGTTCACTTTGTTTTGTTTATCTTTTCCTCTGTTGATGGACATAGGTTGTTTCTACCTTTTGACTATTGTAAATAATGCTGCAATGAACATTGGCATACAAGTACTGTTTGTATCTTTTTTCCAATACATCTAGGAATAGAATTTCTGAGTCATATGATAATTGTATGTTTAGCTTTTTGAGGAACCACCAAACTATTTTCCACAGTGGTTGCACCGTTTTACATTCCCACTAGCAATACATGGGGTTCCAATTTCTTCACATCTTCTCCAGTACTTGTTATATTTGGTTTTTAGTGTGTTGTTGTTGTTGTTGTTTACTATAGTCATCCTAGTAGGTGTAAAGTGGTATCTCACTGAAGTTTTGATTTGTATTTCCCCAACAACTAATGATGTTGAGCATTTTTCCAAGTGCTTACTGCCCCATTTCCTTATCTTCTTTGGAGAAATATCTATTCAGATCTTTTTGCCCATTTTTTAATTGGGTCCATTTCTCCTTTTGCTCTTGAGTTGTGGGAGTTCTTTTTTTTTTCTTTTAAGATTTTATTTATTTATTTGACAGTGAGAGAGATCACAAGCAGGCAGAGAGGCAGGCAGAGAGAGAGGAGGAAGCAGGCTCCCTGCCGAGCGGAGAGCCCGATGTGGGCCTCGATTCCAGGACCCTGAGATCACGACCTGAGCCAAAGGCAGAGGCTTTAACCCACTGAGCTACCCAGGCGCCCTATGGGAGTGCTTTGTATAAACTAGATTAAACCTTTATCACATAATATGATTTGAAAATATTTTATCCTATTCTGTAGGTTGACATTTCACTTTTTTTTTATATAAGATTTTATTTATTTATTTGGCAGAGAGAGAGAGATCACAAGTAGGCAGAGAGACAGGTGGAGAAAGAGGAGGAAGCAGGCTCCCTACTTAGCAGATAGCCCGATGTGGGGCTCAATCCCAGGACCCTGAGATCACCACCTGAGCTGAAAGCAGAGGCTTAACCCACTCAGCCACCCAGGCGCCCTGACATTTCACTTTTGATAATGTCCATTGATGTACAAAAAAATTGAAATTCTAATGAAGCCAAATTTATCTGGTTTTGGGGGTTTTTTTTGTTTTTTTTTTTTTTTTTGCTGCTTAGACTTTTGGTGTCATATTTAGAATCCATTGCCAAATACAAGGTCATGAAAACGTACCACTGTATTTTCTTCTAAGAGTTTCATTTTAGCTCTTACATTTAGATTATACATTTTTATAGTATCAAAAAATAGTACTTACTAATACTACCACTGATCTCATCAGTGAACTCCTTAAATATTGGGATGTTGTCAAGCTCATAGTGGTAGACATTTTCCAAAATTCTGATTTTCATTTGAAACCTCAAATTTTATCATTGGCAACAAATACTGTTAATTGTTTCTGTTGAATGACAGGTTCGTTTCATTAATTTTTAAGAATACCATGTCTGCCGGGGTACCTGGTGGCTAAGTTGTTGGGCGTCTGCCTTCAGCTCAGGTCATGATCCCCGAGTCCCAGGATAGAGCCCCGTATTGAGCTCCCTGCTCACAGGGAAGCCTGCTTTTCAGGAAACTCTCTCACTCCCCCTGCCTGTGTTCCCTCTCTAGCCATGTTTCTCTCTGTCAAATAAATAAATAAAATCTTGAGAGAAAAAAAAAAAAAAAGAATACCATGTCTGCCAAACACCCAAGTCTGAATAGGCATAGTATGTGTGTGTCAGTCATCTTTTCAAATGAAAATGGTGTCCCATGGGGAGAAAAGTGACTAGTTCATCTTGAAACTCAAACAATTGCATAGATCTTCTTCCTAGAGATAACCTTCAAGTGCTTGTATACCTCTGATTTCATCACACAGAATATTAAGAAATTTCCTCAACAGTAAAGATTTAATACAAATATTTTTTACTGCTTTACCAAGGACTATTCTTTTTCCTTTAATTAAAAAAAAATTTTTTTAAATAATCTCTACCCAGCATGGGGCTTGAACTCACAACCTCAACCTCAAGAGTTGCATGCTCCACCAAATGAGCCAGCCAGGAGCCCCAAGGACCATTCTTTTTTTTTTTTTTTTTTTTTTTTTTTTTTTTAAGATTTTATTTATTTGACCGAGAGAGAGAGAGAGAGAGAGAGAGAGAGAGAGAGAGAGAGGGGGAAGCAGGCTCCCCGCTGTGCAGAGAGTCTGATGTGGGGATCGATCCCAGGACTCTGAGATGATGACCTGAGCCGAAGGCAGAGGCTTAACCCACTAAGCCACCCAGGCACCCCCCCAAGGACTGTTCTTAAGTGAAACTTGCCTCCCCCTCCCCTTAAATGCATGGCAGTGAGATGGCAGAGTATATGGCTATGAGTTCAGTTTGGTGTCACTGCCTCAACTCATGCTAAGGCTCCAGCAGTTTTACCCATCATTTTTATAAATATGAACAGAGTGAAAAAGATATATAACATTTAATACTTTCATGAAAACAATTTTGAAATCAGAAAAGATCTTGGGGGAAACCCCTAAAGGTCCTTGGACCATACTTTAAGAACTATTAAAGGCTATGATAATAGTTTGTTAATAACAAAAAATGGGGCACTTGGGTGGCTCCATCGTTAGGCATCTGCCTTCGGCTCAGGTCATGGTCCCGGAGTCCCAGGATCAAACCCCACATCGGTCTCACTCCCCCTGCTTGTGTTCCCTCTCTCACTGTGTTTCTGTCTGTCAAATAAATAAAATCTTTTTTTCAAAAAAATGCAACCAAGTAAAAAGTAGAGAGTGGGAAAAAATTAAATTATTAAAGATGTAGGCATTGTTT
This sequence comes from Spilogale gracilis, assembly GCA_004023965.1. Classification (NCBI taxonomy): domain Eukaryota; kingdom Metazoa; phylum Chordata; class Mammalia; order Carnivora; family Mephitidae; genus Spilogale; species Spilogale gracilis. Next base: position 30,817 of record PITA01015952.1, read on the forward strand.
TACACAAGGTCACCCTCCTAGGGTGGAATGAAAGGGGTCTATCACCAAATTTCCTAGAGCTGACCAGGAAATTGCCTCGCTGACTGGTTAAAGGTTACATTTCTGGGGGCTTGAAATTACAGTTATGTTAAGTGTTACTAAGTCTTGGTAAAAATTGAGACATTTCTAATCTTGCAGTTTTTGCCATTGAATTTCAGTGCAATTTTCTCTCTGCATGGGCTATTTTATTTTTAAAAAATTTCTAATAAGCCTTGGCTCTAGACCAGAATTCTACATAATTTAAGTGTAGAAGTAAAAAAGAAGAGATAGCTGTATATTAACTTACATGTTAGATACCCTAAGGGGTGTCTTTAAGATAGGGAAACCATGAGTTCTAGAATAGCACAAGCTGACAACAGATGTCTGTGGTGGGGCCAGGGTCAAAGAAACAGGTTCCTGTGGGGCTGATGTTGACAAATGCTGGGCTGGTGTTGGGCTTCAGAGTCACCTGGGAACCTTTAGAAGTATAATATTTAAGCTTCATTACTACTGCTACCACCCCCTACCAACCTTCCCTCACCAAAAGATTCTGTTTTAGTAAGTTCAGCCATCTGGGCTCCTGGTTTGGTTTGGTTTGGTTTTAAAGGCTGTCTAGGGACTGTGATGTACAAACCAGCTTGGAGAATCTTTAACCCAGGCTGTTTTTAAAAGCCAAATGGGCAGAACTTGAATTTGAAGAAATTTTATCTACAACCTTTTTTCTGCTTGTAAGCTCTTGTTGTACATAAAAGTGTTTTTATAGTTATCAAGGATATTTACTATTTCGTCTTTTTACTCTCCCAGAATTTGATCCTCCAGCTCCTTTTGTCACTCGTTTTTTGAACACAAGAGCAATGAAGGAAACCTTTAAGAGCTACATGGAATTGCTTGTTAGCATTGCTTTGGACCCTGACACAATGCAAGCCTTAGAGAAGAGCAATGGTACAGTCTGCTAAGTAGTACTTTCTTGGTAGTGCTTCATGGGTCTTCTTTGTTCTTGTCTGTTAGCTATGTGCATAATATATGGATTTTGTTACAGATATCTGTACATTGTCAGTTTGCAGATCCACTGTATTGATTCTGTAAAGTAGTCCTATAATTCTTGAATTATCAACACTTGGACAGTTTTATATTGAATATATTTTTATTGATCTCTACTCATGGAAAAATTATATAACTACTCTCAAGTCTTCACTAAGTGTCTATCTTACATGCAAGGTCCAGATGTCAATATATTCTGCTTTCTAACAATTGGAAAGATGAACTGGATAATCATGATATAAAGATGAAAATTAAATATTTGTGTCTAGTAAAAGAATCAGAATAATTATTTTCTAATCAATTAATAGTAAATCCATGCATTGTGTTATATTCATTAATATTATTTCTTTGTACTCTTCCTTTACTAACTTTTTCTTACTGTAAAATAGGGATGAAATTAATCTCTGAAATAAACTGGTGATCCATATATTTAGTGTTTCTCACTAATATTTACCCCCTCAGTTACTATGGCATTCTCCAAGGACAGCTAAAAAAAAGGGAATGAAATCATTAATGAGCCAGTTTCCATTATCTTCTATCAAAATGAATTGTATGCATCTGTGATCAAAAGATAGTAACAAAGAAAAATCACTAACAATATACTTCAACAACAGTGCCTAATAATACATATTATTTCCACGTACTTCAATATACATTGTTGTTTTCATCCCTGGACAATTCACACAGCCATTTTGTAGATGACGACAGTGAGGCTCAGAGAAGTTAAGTGACTTAAGAGCCCACAATGTTCAAGTAGCTGAGAAAGGATTAAAATCCAAGGTCTTAAGTTCTGGTCCATCATTTTTTTGACCATATCATGTAATCTGTACATCAGTCATTTTTAGAATTATGTAGGGCTGGAAGAGACAGTAGAGATTACCTACTCTGTTTATTTTGTCGACTAAGGTTCAAAGAGATTAAATAGATTTCATAGAGTTGTAGAACAAGCTAATGTTCTGTAACAATTAAAACCCAATAGCTAATTCCCCATGTCAACGTTTTTGCCATTAAATGTTTTTTTTCACTCAATCAAAACTCCTTGCATCATAGAATATACATCTCTTAGTACTGTTCATTCTGAGATAGTTGTATTTTAATTGATTTTTTTTTTCTGTTGTTTGTCATTGTTTTAGGACTTTTCTCCATTCGCTATAAGGGGGAAAGACATTAATTGTTCTATTTTAAAAATAATCCACAAGTGTTTAAAACTTTGTTTTGTGAAATGTAATTCTTACAGTTTTTGAAAAGATTTAATCACTACTAGAAAGATAAAACCATCTTAGAATGCATTCCTCACTAAGGACTTTCAATTAGAAGAAGTGTTCTTTTGCTGGTCACTATACTTGTGTTTGTATTCCAAATCTAAGGAATCATTTTATTTAGCTATAAAATCAGTAGCCAGATTCTGAGGATTATATTTTCAGAAAGGTTATTAAAGGTGGTTAATGTTATAAAATATATAAAATATGTTAATAAATTAAGAAGTGATCTAGTAACCTAAAATATTTAATACAGCACCAAAAGTAATTAATTGTCTGATGAAAGTGCTTTTCTTAAAGGAAATTAATATTTTTCTGAAGTTTCTTTAGAAAAAGAAAGTGAAAAGTTATAGTTAGGAATATTTATCATACTTTTATTCTCCCCTTTTCTGAAATAACTATTTGACTCTTGTGTTTTTGAAACTGGATTTTGATCGTTTTTCTTCCCCTTCTTTTTCTTTGGCCGAGACTACAGTTAAATTAAGAATATCAGACTTGGGGTGCCTGGGTGGCTCAGAGGGTTAAGCCTCTGCCTTTGGCTCAGGTCGTGATCTCAGGGTGCTGGGATCGAAGCCCACATCAGGCTCTGCTCAGCAGGGAGCCTGCTTCCTCCTCTCTCTGCCTCTCTGCCTACTTGTGATCTCTCTCTCTCTGTCAAATAAATAAATAAAATCTTAAAAAAAAAAAAAAAGAATATCATACTTAGGGTGTGCCTGCATGGCTCAGGTGGTTAGGTGCCTGCCTTCAGCTCAGGCTATGATCCCAGGGTCCTGTGATCCAGCACCTCATTGGGCTCCCTGCTCAGTGGAAAGCCTGCTTCTCTCTCCTTCTGCTGTTCCCCCTGTTTGTGCATTCACTCTCTCTGTGTCAAATAAAATCTAAAAAAAACCAAAACAATATCATATGTAGTATTTTATAGAATTTTATTATGTCAGATAAATATTTTGTAATATGATTATTATTTGGATGATAAATGAGGTCTAGAAAAATTAGGCAATGTGCTTACTGGCCACTTAGCTATCCTCAATCAATTCTAGTGGCAGAGACAGGGTTAAAACCCAGGACTTCTGATCCTGTCATCGTATTATGCTGCTGCTTTCTGGTCCCGCTATTACAGACCTATTTTTCAAGTCAGCTTTTGTTCAGAAAGCTACATGTTCAATATTTTAAAAGTAGTATTTATATACATCAATGAATTTAATGTCTTAACTTTGAGGAAAAGTTGAATTTTTACCAAGTTTTTGTGTTGGTAGTTTTTCCTATTAAAATAAATTTTTATCTTGTTTTAGATGAGCTACTTTTGCCTCATATGAAAAAAATAGATAGCATGCTGAATGATAACCGAAAGAGACTTCTTTTGAATCTTCATTTGGATCAGTCATTCAAGGTATTTCCTTCAGATAATTTATTAGTAAACCCTAACAATCACAGTCTGAAGTGTAATAGGCAGGAAATTTATGAAAGTCATTCTCAGTTTTATACAGTTTTTCACCCAATGAAAATTTGATTTTTATTCATTGTGTCTGTTTAGCTTGTCTTTTTATTTTATTAAGCCCATTCTTAGTGTCAATCATTTGCTTTTCTCCGCTTTAATTCACTTTTTAGGCTGTAATTTTGTAGTCCTCTAGAATTCCTTCTATATAATTTAAAAATGTTTTCCAAAGTACTTCCTTTAGGGGCGCCTGGGTGGCTCAGTTGGTTAAGCGACTGCCTTCGGCTCAGGTCATGATCCAGGAGACCCGGAATCAAGTCCCACATCGGGCTCCCTGCTCAGCGGGAAGCCTGCTTCTCCCTCTCTCACCCCCCCGCTTGTGTTCCGTCTCTGGTTGTGTTTCTCTCTGTCAAATAAATAAAATCTTAAAAAAAAAAAAAAAGTACTTCCTTTAAGCTACCAAATTTCAGCCATTTTTCTTTTTAAACCTTTTCAAAATTTCTGTATTTCACCTATAATTAGAATTGGCCCCTCTTTAGCATAGTTATTAAAATTCCCTTACATGTCTGATTTACTCAGTATCTGAAGAAAAACTAGTTTTTATAGTTTATGGCAGATATATATAGATATCTGTTAATGTATCTTGGAACTCTATATTGGTTTTGGTGTTACTGGAAATAAAGAACAACAAAAAGCTAATCTAAACACAGAAAATTGGTCATTGAAACTACTTCGTAGTCAAAAAATTTCCAGCTTTTCTTATTGAAGTATAACATATATCATTTAGAATCATTTGATCATATCTACCTTGGGAAAAGTCTTTTTGTACATTTGTATAGCTTTTTATTTTTATCAAGAGACCACTTTCATAGCAGTTTTAGGTTCACAGCAAAAATGAACAGAATGTACAGAGAATTTCCATCTATCACCCATGAACAACTTCCCCCATTATCAACATGTCTCACCAGAGAGGTACATTTGTCATAACTGATGAACCTACATTGACTCATCCTTCTAACCTGAAGTCTGTAGTTTGCATGGCTCACTCATGGTGGTGTACATTCTGTTGGTTAGGAGAAAAGTATAATGACATATTACTTACTATTAAAGTGTCATATAGAGTAGTTTCACTGCCCTGAAAATCCTTTATGCTCTATTCATCCCTCCCTCCTTCCCCACCTAACCTCTGGCAACCACTGATCTTTTTACTGTCTCTGTAGTTTTATCTTTTCCAGGATATCCTATAGTTGAAAACCATAGTGTATATAAGTTGAAAATCATACCATATGGAGCCTTTTCAGATTGATTTCTTTCATATACTAATAAGAACTTAAGGTTCTGAGACACCTGGCTGACTCAATCAGTAGAGCACGTGATTCTTGATCTCGGGGTTGTGAGTTCAAGCCCCATATGGGGTATAGAGCTTACTTCTAAAAGTAAAAAATAAAGATCTGAAAAATCACTTACTTTAAAAAAAGGAATTTTTTTCTACCATGTCTTTTTATGGCTTGACAGCTTGTTTCTTTTTATCAGTGAATAATATTTGGTTGCCTGACTATATCACAGTTTATCTCTTCATGTGCTGAAGCACATCGTGGTTGCTTCCTAACTTGGCAATTATCAATAAAGCTACTACATAAATATTTGTGTGCAGGTTTTTATGTAGATTTAAGTTTTTGACTCATTTGGGTAATTTGTATAGCTTTTTCACATCCCTATTTTATCCAAACTCCACATAAAAGTGAACATTGACTTTATTTTAGCCAGCTGAAAATTAAAGCACTGAGACTGAGTTCAAAGCTAAATGATACTAGAGGTGCCCGGCTGACCCAGTCAAGAGAGCATGTGACTCTTGGTCTTGGGGTTGAAGTTTTCTCTACACCCAGCGTGGGGCTCAAATTTGCAGCCCCAGGATCAAGAGTCGCATGCTCCACTGACTAAGCCAGCCATGTACCCATTAGCTAACCATTTAGAAATGTTAAACTAGTTCTCTAACTTGTACTAAAATAAAGTTACTACTTGGAATTTAATAGATTCAGTAGATATTTAAGGCTTATGCAATGCTTTATGGTGAACAACTGAAAAATTAGTTTTCATTTCCTTATTTTCAAAGAAAAAACATAAATTTCTAATTTTGAAATTACAGTTATCAATTTTGATTATTTTCATTTATAGCTATTTGCATTTAAAGCCAAAATACATTCACAAAGTACAATATGATTTTAAACTAGTAAAATATTACAAATAGTACATTATAAAAGATCAGAAGATTTTCTGTTCTTTAGAAATAACACCATTACACATGATAATCTCAGTAATTTTAGGAATCCTAACATCTTTTAAATTGTGTCCTGTTTTCCTCTGAAATCCATATGCTACCAAACATCTTTAGTGTCTTGTCAGAAAAGGTGCTTGGGAACTCATAGCCTGGAAGAGAGCTGGCCCTAAAGGTTGTAACTGTTTATAAAACAGTGTATCTTATCAAGTGGGGACTTCATTCTGAATAATAAATGTACTGCAAGCATTTGAACCCTTTAATGTCAAAATAGTAAATGACAGTGGTAACTCAGCTTAATCTTTTAAGACTTTTTTTTTTTTTTAAAGTAAACTCTGTGCCCAGCTGAGCCAGCCAGGTGCCCTTAAAACAATATTAAACTAGTTAAATTTAGCTATAAATATCATTCAGTTATTATTTGTAGTTTTTCATGTCCAGATGATTTACCAAATAGATAAGGGCAGAATATGCCAGTGATTTTTAAAGAATGGTCTAGAACTGATTTTGCCACATGACCAGTAAGTTACCAGTGAGTAACTATGGTGTCACTGTAGCCAGAAAATACATCATGGTCTGTTTGAGACTCTTAATACAACTGAGGTCAAAAGAAGCAGAGATATGGTGAAGTCGAAGTCAGAAGATTATTGTAATGCTACTTGTTTTCACTGTTCTAATCAGGGAGAGATCCCATTCATCTGGGATCAGATGCATTATTTATAGCAGGGCATGGCCAAGAGTTAGGATGTTAACAGTGATTAAGTTGGTAGAGCTTTGAAGAAACTTGTGTCCTTCTTTCTCCTACTTTGAAACCATAGAGTGCATTTCTAGAACTCCCTGGCTTATTAAGGAGTCGCTACAGTGCCTTGTGCTATTGGCATAAAGCAGGTCACAAGGTAACGTTCACCCAGATTGAAGGGATGAGGGAATTGATTCCACATTTTGATAGTGGAGCTACAAAGAATGGCTCTGTTTAATACCCATGTGTATTTCTGTTTGTGTATATTTACCGTATCCCATCTATATACTTGTGTGTGCTATATGTAAATGTATGTACATATTTCTGTATTTTTTAAATAAGTTTTGAATAGCTGGAAGTAATTTGGATTAGTTTTCTTCTGATGTCAGTTATTTTTCTTTATTTTAAAGAACGCTTTGGAAAGTTTTCCTGAACTAACAATAATTACTCGAGATTCTAAAGCAAAGAGTGGGGGTTCTATTTCTAAAATCAAAATGAATGGAAAAACTTACAATAAGAAAACTCTAAGGACTTCTAAAACAACCACCAAATCTGCACAAGTGAGTATGCATGGATTGATACAATTATACTTTTCTAGTTAATATAATTCTTTTTTAAAATATTGAAACAAGGCGTGCCTGGGTGGCTCAGTTGGTAAGTGGTTGCCTTCAGCTCAGGTCATGATCCTAGGGTCCTGGGATCAAGCCCCACGTCAGGCTCTCCCTGCTCAGCGGGAAGCCTGCGTCTCCCTCTCCCACTCCCCTTGTTTGTGTTCCTTCTCTCGCTGTGTCTCTGTCAAATAAATAAATAAAATCTTTTTAAAAAATCACAAAATATTGAAACAAGCAAATACTTTATATATTAACTGTGAAACCTTTTCAGGTAGGAATGAGCAGCTCCAGCTCAAGGAACAGAGACTTGGTCTTATTTTGTTTTTGTTCATTGTCCAGCAACGTATTTGTATGTAGTTAGTGCTTGCAGATCTTTTTTTTTAAAGAATTTATGTATCTTGGGGCGCCTGGGTGGCTCAGTTGGTTAAGCGACTGCCTTCAGCTCAGGTCATGATCCCGGAGACCCGGGATCGAGTCCCACATCGGACTCCCTGCTCGGCAGGAAGCCTGCTTCTCCCTCTCTCACTCCCCCTGCTTGTGTTCCCTCTCTAGCTGTGTTTCTCTCTGTCAAATAAATAAATAAAATCTTTAAAAAAAAAAAAAAGAGAGAGAGAGTCATTCTTTCAGTAACATTTTTCGAGTGCCTGTTGTGTGCCAAATATGGTTCTAAGTGCTAGGACTGGAACTGTGAAAAAATGGCCGAAATTCCCTGCCCTCATATAATTTTGTAGCGGTAGGGAGTATATGTGATAAGTAAAAAGATATGCACGTTTTGCTTAGGTTAAAAAACAGTTATAAAAAATAAAGTTTCAGGGGTGCCTGGGTGGCTCAGCCTTTGGCTCAGGCCATGATCCCAGGATTCTGGGATCGAGCCCCTCATCGGATTCCCTGCTCTGCTGGAAGCCTGCTTCTCCCTCTCCCACTCCCCCTGCTTGTGTTCCTCTCTCACTCTCTGTCAAATAAATAAATAAAAATCTTTTTTAAAAAATTAAAAATACATATATAAAATTGCAGAACAATATGTGTAGTAGTATTTCCTTTCCATTATAGAATTGGTGTCATTTAATACATGTTATACATGGGAAAATACGGAGGAATATATATATATAATATAAACTATTAACTCTGAAGCAAGAGATTATAGGGTTCTTTTACTTTAGAAGTCATCTTATATGCTTACTGCTTAAAATTTTATTCCAGTTTTTTGAAATATTGTGTTCATATTCATAAAAAAGTGAAGATTCTTTTTTTTTTTTTTAAGATTTTATTTATTTATTTGACACAGAGAAACACAACGAGAGAGGGAACACAAGCAGGGGGAGTAAGAGAGGGAGAAGCAGAGAAGCAGGCTTCCCGCCCAGCTGGGAGCCCAATGTGGGGCTCGATTCCCGGTCACCGGGATCAGGACCTGAGCCAAAGGCAGTTGCTTAACCAACTGAGCCACCCAGGCGCCCTAAAAGTGAAGATTCTAAAATACAATTTAAGTTCTTATTTTGAATAAATCTCTAATCCACATTTAAGGTGGTATCTAGCCATATTAGCCATTTATTTTTAAAATTTCCATTCAGACTTTTGGTCTAGTATTTTTGTAAAAGTATTCACAGCTCAGATATTTTGTGAAATAAATATGCTGATAAACTCTTTTGTTTTTATAGGAGTTTGCTGTTGATCCGGAAAAAATACAGCTGTATTCTTTGTATCATTCACTCCATCATTATAAATATCATGTTTATCTGATATGTAAAGATGAGGTAATTTTTTTCATTTATTTAGAAAAATATTTAAAATATTTTTCTGAATTTTAAGGACACTGTAGCTTTAGTATTTTTTAGTGTCTTAAAGAGAACTGTTAAATGCATGTGTCTATATTGTCTTGTAAATAATGTTACTCTGACTCTCTGTTATGTGTTGTGCTCATATTAATCTGGGACTCTTACAGAAGCTGTAAGTGGTCATGCTTTTAAGCTGTTTTGCTTGCTTTACATTGCCATAATAAATAGTACGTGATTTCATTTTCTTCGCTCATAATACATAATGATCCTGCTTTAATTCACTTCAGTCACTACTTTGCTATCCTGGTGTCTTCCTTATCACTAGAATGACTTTATCCCACCTAATTCCTGAGAAAGGGATTTTTTTGTGTGTTGGCAGGAAGAAATGATAGTTAAAATTTAATTGTGACTTTTAAGTATCATAATTTAAATTGCACAGATTTTATATATGACAGTAATACCATTTTGTGGGTGGAATATAATGACCAGTTTCCTTGAAGCTTAAATGGCTATAGACTGTACTATCTTTTTTGATCAGTACTACCAGTTATTTAACTGAGAGTTAAGTTGGATTGAGGCTCCACTTGATGTATTTGATGATAATCAGTGGAAAGATGTTCATAAATCTAACCTCTAACAAAGGAGAGAATAACCATGGTCGTGCAAAATATGACTTTTTACAGTGCTCTGAAATGCAGAATTGACCCCAAAAGTTGTCACTTAGCTTGTAACACAATTGGAAGGAATTCAGAAAGGTTGAACCATTTTTCTTTTTTTTTCTAGCCTTCCTCTTTGCCCTCATGGAGCTAGAAATGATAGGATTAGACTTCACCCAAATTTATATGAAATAATCATTCTCCATGGATGGAATTTTTTTTTAATCAGTGTTTGTAGGAATATTCATAAAATCCTTTTCATTCAAGATAGAGAAACTATAAATCCTTATGAAGAGCTAATAAAGTGAGAAGTATAAGCTAATGTAATTCTCTTTATTTTAGATTTCTTCTGTGCAGAAGAGAAATGAAGACTTAGGACAGGAAGAAATTGTTCAACTTTGTATGAAAAATGTAAAGTGGGTGGAAGACCTATTTGAAAAATTTGGAGAACTTCTAAATCATGTACAGCAGAAATGTTCCTAACATTTCCACAAAAGTTCCGTCTGTGTTATAGCACTAATGAACTGGCAGAGGCGGGGGGAGGGGGGGCTGTCAAAAGGGGGTGTAGGGCACCAGATAAGTGAATGTTAAGCAGTGGTCTCCTGCAGGCACACCTGCTTTGCTCATAGACCTTACTGATGTCCTCTGCTCAAGGACAGTGGTGCTGCCCAAGAAGTCAAAGTCCTTTGGAAATGAACCTAAAATCCCACCACATTTTTATCCTAATGAATGATTTTTCTATTTTGTAAACCATTGGGTAACTGAGTTTTATTTTCAGAAATGTTTTTTGACAAATGATGAAGCATGCACTAAATATAATTTTTCTTTATTGCTAGAGAGATAACATTTGAGTCACTTGATTATTTTTTTCCTGACTCTGACTAAACACCAGAACGGAAGAGAGGTGGCACCAAACGCCTGTGTTTATATTCGTGTCTGGCCACAAAACAGATAGTATTGTACATTATGTAAACTGATCTGGTGTGATGTGACATTTTATATGAGAATATCCTCAATTTAAAATATGAAATTCAGAAACTGCATTCTGCTTTACGAACTCCTTTTTACTCTTAACATGTTCAGGAAACTGGATGTGGAATTGGTGCAATTCTAGGACTGCTTTTTGTGTCAAATTATATTGTAATGAAAAAAACAATGACATACTATTTTCCCTATCTCAAAGAAAAGTATTTTCCTTTATACTGTTTTTTCCTTTGGAAAAATTTTCAATTGTACATTTTATTTCACTAATAGTTGTATTTTTCACAAGGAAAATGTTGTGGCTATAATTATGTTTGATGTATCTGTACTACCCTTTTCATTATTTTCAGTAAATCTTATTTAGTTATATATTGAATTTCTATTGTGAATTCTGTCTTAAGGTAACCATTTTTGTTTATATGGATTTGCTTCAGTGTTACCCAGAATATGCATTTAGTACTAGAATTAGTGTAGCTTTATAAGTGGAGTTGTGTTAGACACTGCAGTCATTTTCTAATTCATGGAAGTCAATTCCATACGAAACTGGTACTTGAATAATCAATTTGTCAAAATCAAAATTAACCATTGTATACATTTGGAAGAACAAAATTTATAATTAGGCTAATGCAGTGTTAAACACAGCGGATCTAACTCTTAGAACTGGAAGTGGTAGAACTCTCCTTTTGGTGCCTTTATACATGCCATTGTAGGTTTCTTTAGTTTGATAGCTGGTGTTTTGTGTAGTTTAGCTGAGACAGTGAATGTATTAGGTTCAACATGACCTTTTGTTTTATTTGTGTTTGCCAACAGGATGCCTTATTTGTTTGAGAAAAGATTTACTAGTGTCCTTCTTAAACGTTCTCATTTTTTAGAATTCTAAAGAAGTTGTTAATCATCATACTTTCTGTTTATTTTACCACCATTTAGTGCCTTAAGTCCTATCAAGAAAGCAGTGTTGCTGATCAATGCCCAAATAAGACATGCTTATGTGGCCATTGCTATTGTCTAGATTTTGAGTTAACAGGCCAATTTCTTATACTTTTAAAACCTTGTTAAACTGGCAAAAAATTAAAGATAGCATGTGACTTGATTTGAGAATAAGACATCATAGCGTTGGGTAGAAAATGAGTATTTGAGTTAAACTTAAGTATTTATTTCTAATGGTTATCTTATTAAAAGCAATAATCCTTAATCCATATATCTTCATACCTGCCATTAGACAAGGTGATAATAGAAGTTTCTCTCAATGGTTAAATATTCCATTTCTGGAAGTTTTTAAAAAGACTTATTTAAGCAGCTTATTTTGAAAACAAAAGTAACCTATTAGATTCGTTTTGCCGAACTCAGATGAGACGTATCAGCTGTGAGAGCATCATAAAATTGATTTCACTAAGTGGAGAAGAGTAGGACGCAGCCATAGTTCTTTCTGATATTGACTCTGGACAGAATTAGTTTCTTTCATTTCCGAAGTGCAGAGTAAATAACTACATCTCCTAATGTAGTGTTATCTATACATGTCTTTACTCACCCCACCTTACTTTCCTGAGTCATTGATGCTTAAACATTTTTAAAAGCCATTGTGCATTTAGGTAACACCTGAAGTACATGTTTAAAATCACTAGCCACATCTCTTTCATAAGGCCCATGGAAAACAGGAACATTTCCTTAAAGTTGACCTTCTGTTTCCTACAGAAAAAATCCATTTCCTTTTCAACTGTAGTTGCCCTCAAAATTTTGAGAGTTATATTCATTTTAGTAAAACAAGAGTTTTCATAAAATCAGAGGCCAATCTTTCATAATGGCCTGAAAGAGACCCAGTTATTTTGTACCATCTTCTGTCATTTGATCATATATTATAAGCAAGGACATCAAACTCGGGACTTAGCAAAAAGTGGAACTCTTATTATAATGTCCATTCATGAGTCCTTTCTTTGTATGAAGTTCAATAAATACCTAGCTGGTTAGTATTCACATTCCTTGCCAGGGAGTTTGAAATTTATAATATAGAAATAATTTTAAGGTTGTAGATAGAGTTGAAGAGGTAAAGCACATATTGCCACCACCCAGGAAAACATTTTTTAAGAAAGACTGGATTTTCCTCCCTACAGATACCTGGAAATAATTTAACATAAAAGATCGGTGGTGTTTATTTGTAGTTCAGATCAGTGTTATAGAAGGGGTTTCCTTGTTCCCATTTTCATGATAACCCAGTTTCCACTTTTTGGATCCTCTAATGATGAAGTCACAAATTTGTCATGACTTATGAATTATCATGGTAAGTCAACAATAGAAACAGTCCCTCTTTTCTGTTACACTATCAAATAGAGAACAGTGGTGAGATGGAAAAATCCTAATTTAAAAGAGCTTAGAAAATGTTCAAATACCTTTAAGTTTCTAAATTTCTTTAAATTTCTAAAACTTAAAAATGAAAATTATAGGTGACTCATACCTTATTACTTTTGCAGAGCTTTCCTCACATTTTTTTAAAATCTCACTTTCCTTAATATATATATTTATTTTTCTTGAAACAGCTATTTGCCAATCTATGATTTTGGAGACATACACATATAAAACCAATATATCAGCAAGGTCATTGAATCAGCTTTGGGTTTGAAAAGTTGCTTCAGATGTGCAAGTTGTAAATTTTACTGTATTTGCAGAATACAGATTTTGTTTTAAACTGTAGTTCCATCTGCTCAAAAATGCTTTTCAGATAGAGTAAACTACCCCAGGATAACTGCTTCTACCTGTGTCAGTTGCATTTGACACATAACTGCACAAATGAACGATGTACACTATTGGTTGTGCATTAACTTATGTGTACAACTTCTGGCATCTATGTTCACAAATGCATGTTTTCAAAAACCACCTTTATTTATAAGTGACAATAATTGAAGTCAAGGATACAGAGAAACTTGCATTTTGTAGCCCAGAATTTTAAGTGGTCCATAATACAATGTATGGAAATGTGAAAGACAATTTTGTATATTTGTTTGTTACTAACTCAGATCATTAAAACGAAAACAATTTTTTAAACAACACAATCGAATGTTTCGAGGTTTTTGTTAAGAACTGAAAACTGAGGTATTCTGTTATCCAAAAGCATCATCACATTATAAATTCTTCACACAACACAGCATGTTGTAAAGTCCTAAATAAAGTTATTAGGAACAAATCTATGTAAGCTATTGAGTAGGTAAAAACAGTTTATCCTGATTCCTTAATTTTTAGAATAAGATCCTGCCTTTATCTTCATATGATATTTATAAGATTTGGTATTTCAAGTAAATATATATTCGGCATATTTACTGTGTTTTAATCAGTTTTTTTAAAAGTAATCTCTAGGGGCACCGGGGTGGCTCAGTCAAGCATCTGCCTTCAGCCCAGTCCATGATCCCAGTGTCCTGGGATTGAGCCCTCTTGGCGGGGAATCTCCTCCCTCTGCCTCTACCTCTGCTCCTGCTTTCTTTCTCTCCCAAATAAATAAAATCTTTTTAACAATTAAATTAAAAAAATAAAGCCATCTCTACAGCCAGCATGGGGCTCCAACTCACGACCTGGAATCAAGAGCTGCAGGCTCCACTGACAGCCAGCCAGGCACCCCCGTTACCTTTGATTGTAAAAGCACTTTTCATTCCTTATTTTATGTTATTCAAAACTAAATCCAATCAATGTTCTCTATCAAAGAGGTTTTTAAAATTCTGTAACATCTCTGTTTTATTTTGCATTCATTGCTAAAATTGTATTCATTTTAGAAAATAGTCATTCAGATGTGCCTGGGTGGCTCAGTCATTGGGCATCTGCCTTGGGCTCAGGTCATGATCCCAGGATCCTGGGATCTAGCCCAGCATCAGGCTCCCTGCTCAGTGGAAAACCTGCTTCTCCCTCTCCCACTCCCCCTGCTTGTGTTCCCTCTCTCACTGTGTCTCTCTCAGTCAAATAAACAAATAAAATATTTTTTAAAAAAGAAAAAATAGTCATTACTAAAATTATCCATATTGCAAACCTAAATGATAGCACTTCTACCCTGCTTTGTTGATGTTCTGTTACTTTCTGGTTCTTTTCATTATTCTTTTTTAAAATGAATTTTGTATCTCAGAGAAGCTCTCTAAAATCAATTATTTAACCTGGCTTTCTCGAAGATGTGAAAGAGTATACTTTGTTTTCCATATGGAAATGTTTTTATTACCAGAAAAATAATAAAGCTACATATTTACTGTTTTAAAAAAAGTCAAAAATATGAAAGTGTAGAGAAAAAGGTATATACCACTTTCATAACTCTTGACGGCCTACAACATGCTTTCAATTCCCAATTCAGGATGGATCACAAAATTAGGTATTATGGATTGGCCATTTTCTGTGGTGTGGCTTTTTAATTTTTTTTTTTTTTGTAAGATTTTATTTATTTGACAGAGAGAAACACAGCCAGAGAGGGAACACAAGCAGGGGGAGTGAGAGGGAGAAGCAGGCCTCCCACCGAGCAGGGAGCCTGATGTGGGACTTGATCCCGGGTCGCCTGGACCATGACCTGAGCCTAAGGCAGTCGCTCAACCAACTGAGCCACCCAGGCGCCCTTTTGAATGTTATTTAAATTCAATTGATTAATAGTGTATCACTAGTTTCAGAAGTAGAGTTCAGTTATTCATCAATTGCATATAACATCCAGTACTCACTACATCAGGTGCCCTTAATGCCCAGCACCCAGTTACCTCACCGCCTCACCCATCTCCCCTCCAGCAATCTGGTGTGGCTTTAAGTAAATTACTAGATTCAAAGATACTCCTGTTCAAATGAAGATAAAGTCACATTCCAGAGTGAAATAGAAACTATCTGGATTATTGATCATTTTAGGATATGTATATATATATCTAAAGATAGCATGAATAATTTAGAGGTGACTGGTTTCAAATAAAAGGAGGATACAATTACCCATTAGCCTATTGTTAAACCTTACCTATTTTGTGATGTTAATCGGTAGTCAAGAAATTGCAAGAGTAACTTAACGTTTTACACAGAAATTACCGTGACACATATAGAGGTATTTTCACCCAAATCAAAGATTTATTTATTTTAAAGATTTTATTCATTTGACAGCGGGAGAGGGAACACAGGCAGGAGCAGCTGGAGAGAGAGAAGCAGGCTCCCCACTGAGCAGGGAACCCATCCCAGGACTCTAGGATCATGGCGGAGGGGGCGGGGGGCAAAGGCAAACGCCTAACAGTTGAGCCACCCAGGCCACCCCTAAAGATTTTCTTTTAATTTAGCTCCTTTTACAGTGTTTAGAATAAGGCAACACTGAAAATCACTTAAAACCCAGAATAAAGAAGAATAGAAATGGTTTTTTCCCTAAATTGCAGGGAGAATGAGCTTTCTCTTTGTCCCTCCCGCTCTTCACAATCTTACCATGGCTTTCCGTTGCCTTTAACCCAGACTCTTGCCACAGTTTAAAAGCACTTTATGAAATGAAATGGTCCCTCCTTACCTCTCTGGCCCATTTTTTTCCCCACTTTTGTGACCCAGGCTTAAGGAATATCTTTAAATTCCTCCAATGTGTGTTTTTTCTTGCCTCTAGTCCTCCATGTTCCTTCTGCTGAACTAGGCTTCCTTCATCTATTAGTTCTCCAGATTTCACTTTAACATCATTTCTGTTTAACATCAGAGGTTTTAAGCCTCAGGACCAGATTATGTGCCCTAGGATTCCCCTAATGTGACATTTACTACACTTTGTTAAGGTTGCTTAATTGGTGGTCTTTTGGGTGCTATCATATGGTGGGTCCTATGTCTTTTGCTCACCATTGCATTCCCAGCGTCTAGTGCAATATCTGATCTCATTAAATACTTAACAAATAACTGGATATGTAAGAAAAGCACAGGGAACGTTAAAAAGGTAAAAACAGGACAGTATTCATCGTATTTTGCAATAAAGGCATTAATGATGTTAGTGAACAATAAGTAATTGCAACATCAGAAGTGACACTACCAAGAGTTTGTACAATAGAAAAATTACTGGTATTTTATGAAAAAGTAAAATGTAGTGGCCATGATTTTTCACATTTTGTCCCCATCTGCAGAGAATCCAGGGACCATGATTTCACATTCTCTGTCCTTTGTGCTCTAGTCTCCAGCTGGAATCATTAGGGAATAAAGTCCCAGTAAAAGTAAGTCAGTGTTACTATTAAAAGTACTCATGGGGCGCCTGGGTGGCTCAGTTGGTTAAGCGACTGCCTTCGGCTCAGGTCATGATCCCAGAGACCCAGGATCGAGTCCCACATCGGGCTCCCTGCTCGGCAGGAAGCCTGCTTCTCCCTCTCTCACTCCCCCTGCTTGTGTTCCCTCTCTGGCTGTGTTTCTCTCTGTCAAATAAATAAAATCTTTAAAAAAAAAAAAAAAAAGTACTCATTGGGGCACCTGGGTGGCTCAGTTGGTTAAGGCGCTGCCTTTGGCTCAGGTCATGATCCCGGAGACCCAGGATCGAGTCCTATATCGGGCTCCCTGCTCAGCAGGAAGCCTGCTTCTCCCTCTCTTACTCCCCCTG
>PITA01015953.1:0-48223 GCA_004023965.1 Spilogale gracilis
GTGGCTTGTTAAGGCATCTGATTATCTAAGTGAAATGGAAGTTATTGAAGAATGTTCACAAGGTGTGGATATGAATTTGGGCAATTTATGATTAGTAATGCTGGTTCCAACTTTGAAAAGTAAAGGGAGCAGGTGCACAGATCAACCAATGGTTAAATGAGGGCTCAAGGTCATGCATGAATTCTTAGAGGAGGAGTTTGTAACTCAGGCAGAGTTCATCCTTTTTGGGTAGGACAAGATTTCTCCAAAGTAAAATATGCATGGTTGATTTTAAATGTAGGAAATGCTATCACAGAGAAGCATGGGTCCAAAAGGGGGAGTGAGGTGAATTACTGGGAATGGCTTTATGATGAAACCGTCCCACCAAAGGTTATTTTTTCTGAATCATTTCCTTTGTATTCTACATTTTAAAATTTTATTTTATATTATTTAAAAAAATTCCCTTCTTCAGAATAATCAATTTTCACTTACTTAGAAATTCATTATAGCTTCTAATGATGGTATAAGAGGAAAAGCTGTAAAAAGGAAGTATGACTTTCCTTTTGTTCATTGACCACCCTTGGGGAAAGAGCAGTATCCTATTATGTAGTGTACCCAGAGGTTGAAGAGAGGGGCAGTGAAGGTGGCAAGAAGCAGGCACATGAGGGAATAAGGGGTTCCTTTGAGTCTAGAACAGCTTCTACGTGGAAAATTCGAGGACAGTAGATAGAACCTCTAATTTCCCAAGACTAGTTTAAAAAGAATGGAGCAAGTTTATGTACCTTGAGTCAATATTATAGCATAACAGTGTTAGTCTGTGGCCAATCATTCCATTCAGTATCTGTTTAAAAAATAGAAATTGGAGCACCTGAGTGGCTCAGTGTTAAGCGTAGGCCTTCAGCTCAGGTCATGATCCCGGAGTCTCTGGATCAAGCCCCACAGCAGGCTTCCCGCTGAGCAGGGAGCCTGCTTCTCTCTCTCCCATTCCCCCCTGCTTGTGTTCTCTCTCTAGCTGTGTTTCTCTCTGTCAAATAAATAAATAAAATCTTAAAAAAAAAAAAAAGAAACTAAAGGTTAACTTGTTACCAGGCAGTGGGACAGGTATTGGGGGTAGAGAGAGAGAGAGATCCAAGATGAAGACCCCAATTTAATGGAGCTCATGTGTTCCTAGGAAAATAAACTAAATAGGTAAGTTTCATGACCATGTATGATGCATACACTGATCAAAGAGCATTAGATGAAATTCTCCAATAAGGGTCTAGAGGAAATCGTTTATGTTTGCTCAGTTAGAACAGAGAAAACTGCATGAGATGTGTTTCGGTAAATGAGTAGAGAATTAGCAGAATAAATATAGAAGGAAGGGCATTACAACCATAGGGAACAACGTGTGAAAGGGACTGGCCCCCTGAGGACACATCCTGTGTAAAGAAATTAAATGAGATTGCCATGGCTAAGATAGCATAGAGAGCTTCAATGTGTGATGATTAAGAAACTAGGGAGGAATAACTTGTGAACCACCTGGAATTCCACAGTGAGGCGTCCAGACTTGAGTCCAAATGTTAAAGATAAAGTGGAAAGATTTTAGCAAAGAGCCAATATCCATTTTAGAAAAAAAAAAAGATAACTTTAGAAATAAAATTTTCTTACTTCCTTGAATCATTTTTTGGGTAGTCATCTATGTCTGATTATTCTTTTTGAAGATTATCTTTTTTGAAGTATCCTTGTTTATTTTTCAACTCTTTCGGATCATTAAGTTTTCCCTGTCTTTTCACTTATTTCATCAATTAAAAAAAACAAACTTCCTTTCTTTCATACAAGCATGTTTCTTAACCTTCAGTAACCCTTGAATTTCTCCATCTTATGAGACTTATTAAAAAAAAAAAAAAAGCCTGTTTAAATCTACTACCTGGAAACAGTTGTGGTGTTGCTTAACCCCCACCCATTCTGCTTTTGAATTTTCAGCTCTATTAGTTCCTGCGAAGTTTTGTACCAATTACATCATGCAGTTCTCCTGGGTGCACAAGAATCAAATAAAGAAGTTCAGCCACCCATGTCAATTCCTGTGCTTTTTATAAGAGAATCTTTCCTAATTAGCAGTTGTTGGGTTGGTTCAATTCCCCTGTCACGTCCAAATTCTGTACCTTGACTACCAAAAAACTGCTCCTAGATGAGTGTCTGATTATTTCCTTTGACTCTTGCTACATAATAAATAATTAATAGTTGCCTTTAATCTGATCAATATTGTCCATTGATGTCCAATTATTTATTTTTCTTTACTTTTTTTGACCTGAAGGCTGATACACAGCAAACCTGGCTTTAGTTTACATTTTTGAATATATACTTTCTAAGTGTAAGTAGGTAATACTTTTGCAAGAAAAATATTTCATCTTTTCCCTGCCTTCCTCACCTCCCCCATATAATCACATATTTATTATCTCTGTGGTTAGACATCACATTGGAAGTACATTTTATGCCAGAAAGGCTCTGTTGTGAGCAAAGGGGCTGTTCACTACATTTTTGTTTGTTTTGAATTAAGAGCATAAATAAGCATGGCCAGGCAGCCAGCTCCTCTAGCTTACACCATTTCAAGCCCTTCCCGATGTGTGTGTGTTTGAGAAGTGACAGATAAAGTTTGTAAGTCTTGTAGCTGAGGCATTGCTGCTGTGGAGAGGACCATCCAGAGCCAAAGTGAGAATGTGACAATATGATAATATGATTTATAAAAAGTATAGATCTGTTCTTTGTCCCAATTTCTGATGGAAAGCTACCCAACCCCTTGGAATTCCCTAAATGGTAAGAGCAATACAGGTGTCTTTTGTTATCTTAAGAAGGTAACTTTAGAAAGCACCCAGGTAACCTAAGGATGGGGACAGGTTGCCGGTGGGGCCAACCTTGCGATTAGAGGGTTGCAACTTTTAGTTTTACCCGCTTCACTGGGGAAATGGAGATGAGCTGGAGGTTAAATCAATTACAATGTCCAGTGATTTGGTCAATCATGCCTATCTAATTCATAAAAACCCAAAAGGACTAGGTTTAGAGAGTTTTCATGTTGGTGAACAGGTAGCATTTTGGGGAGAGTGTTAGACTCAGAGAGGACATGGAAGCTCTGTGATTTTTCCCTTAACCTTGACCTATGGATCTGTCTCATTGGGGTGTTCCTGAATTATATTCTTTTTTAATAAACTGGTGATCTAGTAAGTGAAATATGTACCTGAGTTCTGTGAGCTGATCTAGCAAATTAATTGAACCAAAGTGGGGAGTCTTTGGAACCTCCAATTTCTAGCTAGTTGGTCAAAAGCACAGGTGACAACATGGACTTGGGTCTGGTATTTGAAGTGTGGTGGGGGCAGTCCTGTGGGACTGACCCTTTAATCCATGGACTCTAATGCTATTTCCAAGTAATAGTGCCAGAAATTGAGTTGAACTGGGGAACACCCAACTCATATTGGAGATTTAGATCCATGGGAGCTTCCCTATCCTCACAGTGATGCTGTTTGACCTTACCAGAGTCCCATGTACCCCCCAAAACAGCAACAGTCAATAAATTCCCTGACCATTCTGTTCTTGACATGGTTAACTGTAAATTTAACCAAAAATTTCCCAGACTCTCCTGGGAACTACCAGACCTCAGGGGAATGTGCTTCCCCCTACCCCCCCACCCCAGCCACTGTCTTGTCACACCCTCACCCATCCCATTTCTCTACATCTGGTTATTCCTAGCTTTATTTACTCCTTTCTACAAAAGAAAAGCCTTTTTTTCTGGTGCTGTTGGATATATTTGCAGATCTCCTGGTGGATTTTCCATATGGCAATAATCCCCCAGTCTTATTGCAAGAGTGCCCCTGCCCTTCACAATAACTTTCCTCCCTTTACTGTAAGTTCATCCTCACTGAAGTTTGGGTTTGTTTTTATTTGACCATACATCCAAAGATTAGCCTGCCTGGAGTATAAGGTGAGAGGCCTCCCTTTCCCCTAATGCCTCAAAGTCATATAAACCTTTTCCTCATATCTCTCATGCCAACTGTGAGAGCAACAAAGGGAAGACAGAAAAACCTTAAGATTGAATTATCTCAGAGATTCTGACTTCGACCTCAAAATTCTGTTTAAATTAGCCAGTCAGACTAAGTTTTTAATTGATTTTTGCTGAACTTATGTTCCCTCTTATTTTTTTTTCTATACCTAGAAGACTGTTCTGAGAAGAGTGAAAATAAAAGAGAAATTTTAGAGAATTAAGTAAAATATGTATTTTCTGCACATGGGAGTTCACAAGTAAATTTATGAACTGGCTATACACATAAATCTTAGACTTTGAAAACTAGGTGTTTTTTTGCCTCCCCCCCCTTCTTATTTTGCATGTCTTTTCCTGGAGACTTCACTCTAGCATTTCATATATTTTACTTACTATACTGATTTGCTTTCAAACATTTTCTTTTGATGATTTTAAATGCCTTCTGCTGAGACAGTTAGCTATCACCAAAAAAAATGGTAATTAATGATGCCCTTTGTGAAAATAATTTTGTTCATTTAAGGAAGAACAGATAAATTAGCATAGTACGTGTTACTCCACTCTAGTACCTTTCTCTTAAGATCTTGGGCTCTGCTCTTCATGTAATCTGGCCATAGTACTTTTGAATATGTGGTTTAATTTTGTGTATCCAATTAACTTTTTTGGCCTACTTTCTTTTAGTAATGAAGCTGCTATATATCTCCTATCCTGAAATTATTTCTAACTTTAAATATTTTTACACAAATAAGATCTGGGAAATTTTTTAAGTTCTCTGATTGGAAGATTTTTAGGACCATATGTTACATTCCGTAGAATTTCCTAGAAATCCTGGAATGCCATTTTCCAAGAACATCAAAAAACATAAGCTGATTGTATAATATATTCACAGTACTATTTACTCAGCTAAGTTCTTTAGAAACCCTGTAAATTGTCCTTGGTCTGCAAAAGCACTATTCATGATTATTTATGAATATTATTTATAAAATGAAATCCAATGACAATGCTAAACAACCTACTTAGCAGTAGGTTAAACTCGGCACAGAGAATATATATTTAAAAATCCAATCCTGACAGGCATACATTATACAGGCACAAATGTCAGGCATGAGATAATTCATGCTGGTAATTATTTTGAAAGAGCAAGAAATAGAATATTATTGTTACAGAAGTTTGTCAGTAGAATCTTGACTTTTAACAGATTACATAGCAATATGAAATGACAGAGGATCGGATATTTAAAATCTTCACAGGCGGAAAAAACTAAGTGGGCGGTCAGAAGGGAGGCAGAGTCCGATTGTTGAGGCTAGTGAGAGGCCTGTTGAGACAAGAACATATTGCAGACAAAGTCTTTCCTCAGAAACCCTTGAAAATGTTTACACGGGGGTATAAAAATGACTTCGTGAAGAGTCAAAGAGAATGATAGTGGAAGAAGATACGTTCTCAACAGCAAAATGAAAGCATCTGGGGATAGTCGCACAAAGTAGAATATATACAATGTGTAAGCCTACTAAATTTCAGATTTCTCTCTGTCAGATGTGGCTAAATTTGTCAATTAATTTGAGGCAATGGAAAGTTCATAACAAAACAAAACAAAGGAAAACTCTCTTGCATGCACAGCCCACTCTCACTGGGGGGATGTATAAAGCCACAGACCACAAACAGAACAGCTCAAACTCTGATCTTTTCTGAAGATGATTTTTTTCCTACTTATTAATCTTTCTTAGAAATAGTCACCTGGAGAGGAAAAATGCTTTTTCTTCTATCACAAAAGAGGCAAGCCTTTGAAATTCCATCTTTGTTCTTCACAATGTAGACTTGAATAACTTACAAAGAATTCTCTCTGAAGTCCATAAACAAAAGAATGCCTTGCTGTATACAAGTTATCAGTTTAAGAGAGCTTTCTTCTCCTCCTCTGTCCTGATTTGAAGTGTTTCAACAGGCTGCAAAACTAAGATCTAATCACTGCAACAACTGACTGAGGATTCCCGCTGAGATTTTAAGGAAAGAAACAAGTATCACACAATATTACATTGATAGACCCCAAAGACACTTTGCAAATTGTTTAAAGATTATTTGCTTATATTTTCTCTTTAAAAATACCAAAATAAATCAAGTTTTCAGTGAATGGTATGCACTATTGTCAGAGTTAATCTGTTTATAAGTATTTGTGATAAAATATTTTAAATGATGTAGAACATGTATATTATTCCAGATAGTTGAATTGCACTAAATGAAATGGAAACAATGGTCAAAAGTAATTCTCTGTATAAAAGTTTTGCTTTTTTTTTTTTTAATAATGGAAAAAGGAACTTTAACTTGAGAAAAAAAAGATATATTTTTACTGTTATCTTAGGGTCAAATTCCAGCATGCCCCAATTTAAAGAATTTTGTCCTCTGAACCCTTTCCCATTCCTGTTTTGACTTTGTGGCCTTTAGGAGATAGCCTTTAATTATGAATACTTCTTCCTTCGCCTGCTATTCTTATTCATAATCACCAATGTCTTAAGAAACTCAGTCTCTCTGTTTCTCTTTTTAAAGATTTTATTTATTTAAGAACGATAACTAGCAACAGGAAAGACAGAGGGATAGGAGGGAGAAGCAGAGGGAGAAGTAGACTCTCACTGAGTGGGGAGCCCAGTGTGGGGCTTGATCTCAGGACTCCAAGATCATGACCTGAGCAGTTGACCAACCAACTGAGCCACCCAGACACCCCTCTTTCTCTCTCTTTAAACAAAGGTAGGAGAAAATAATCCTCCAGAAATAGATGGGGGTATTCAGAAGATGTGAACCACAAAGTGTCCAATGTGGAAATAACCTATTCTAAAATGTAACCTCCATTTCAGGATATTACATCTAGAACAACAACAGGGTAGGGAAGTAAGTGAAGGAGGTGCTGCATTGATTCCTGCAGCGTAAGTTCAATTCCCACCACCTTTTGCTCTCTTTTGAGAACAACTGCATGAAGAGTAGAACATCCACTGGGGAAGAGTTTGAGACATCCAGGTTTCCAATGTGCATTCAAAGCCACATCACCTTGATTTTTCTCCCAGAACATAGTTTTCACTTTTGTAAAATAAGGAATTAAGTTATATGATAATACTGTTTGGTTTTTATTTCTGTAGCTCTGTCATTTAACAGAAAAATTAGGAAATAGTATAGAGGAATGAAGACAGAATGACAGGTCCCCCCAAGTAATCTAGGCTCCAGATAAATGATACGTACTGAATGTACAGAGGGGATTTTCTATGAATATATTGCATAATATAATACATAAAATTAACCATTACACATTTTGTCTTCTTTATTTTAACCCCACCCAATTCAGTGTTTACTACTAGGCTAAAGTCTGTTTTGCAAATTCTTTTTTTTTTTTTTAAGATTTTATTTATTTATTTGACAGAGAGTAACACAGCTAGAGAGAGAACACAAGCAGGGGGACTGAGAGAGGGAGAAGCAGGCTTCCCGCCGAGCAGGAAGCCCGATGTGGGGCTGGATCCTGGGTCTCCAGGATCATGACCTGAGCCGAAAGCAGTTGCCCAACCAACTGAGCCACCCAGGCACCCCATGTTTTGCAAATTCTTAATGGAAACTATTGGGCCTTTAAAAATTCTTGATTTTTAACTATGATTGCAGGAGAAAATATTTCAGCATATTTTCTCAAGAAAATTGGAAAATCATATACTTCACTAAAGTAAAAAATGAAAAAAAGATAAGATATTAAAAGTTTCAAAACAGTCCTGGTGAAACTATAAAGCTCTGTGAAATATGTATTTAAAGATTTATGCCTTACAAATTCTTAATTTTTAGTAGACAAATTCTTAAATGTATTTAGTAATATCCCACCATCATTTTTCGCTAGTTTAAAGTTTCCTTTAAGTCAGTTCAACATAAAATTTAAATGAAAAACAAATTTCAATGTGTTTTTTAAAAAATGGTAGTGTGGGATTATTAGGGAATAAGAATTCCTGTCCCCTTTAGGGGTCCTTTTAAGTTGACTAAAAATAAAATTGACATGAGACAGAAGCAACAGGAAAAAATAAATTCAGTAATCTACATGTGGGGGAATCCACACAGACATGGAAATGCCAAAGACAGCCAAAATGAAATGAGGTATAAATGCCATCCTGAACTAAGGAGAAAGGGGATAGGGAACCTTCAAAAGGAATGAATGTAATTCACAAGAAGATGAAAAAGAGTAAATGACTTTCTGCCATACCTAGTCCATATCATAATGTAGTTATCTTTTGTGTTGGCTCTCTTCCAGAGCAGGATCTCTAAATTGTTTTTAGGCAGTTGAGGGTAGAACTGAAGAGCTAGAGCTTATCCTGAAACTTCTGGGTTGTGATTATTTTTTAATTCAAAATAATCTTCATGCTAAAGTGGTCCATCCTATCCTCTCCCTGGCCCCTACAAAATCAATGATGAAGTATGATAAAGGGAGTGGTATTTTGGGAATGGCAGAGTGAGTAATGCAGTGAACCCTACTCCAACAAAACCTTAGAGGAAAGTATAAAAGAATAACAAAAACAAAACGCCAACCATTTAGGGTTTCTAGAAATTGTCTGAATGGCATAAAGCACATGAAAAAAACACTTACTTAAGAAAATCTATGAAAGCTCAGTAAAAATAGCTAAAGGATGTGACATTTGAACCAAAACCTACTGTGTTTCCCTACTTCCATCTCCATGTATAGAAACTCTTCTTTCAATGCTCCACCTCAGGAGGGTGCAGCCATGGAGATGGGACTCTTCACTCCAGCACCATTTGAGGGCTGTGGGTTCACCTCAGAAGTGCTGAGCAGCTGGCATTTCTCATCATTAGTCCTATGTTATGGAGCTCTATTCAAAGCAGACATAACTGAGAAGACTGAGGCTGGTTAGCTCTACTCAAGCTCTAATTGTTGCATGCAGATTCCACTCCAGATATCGTAGACCAAAACTACTGGGCATAGCTGCCTCATCTCCAGTTCACTCATAGGGCAGAGTTTCCATGCAGAGAAGGGCAAGCCAAGAAAACCAGGGGCTGGCACTACCTGCAGTGCCAGCTCACAGAGCTGGAATGGCATTCTAATGGAAGAGGACCCTTGGCTCACCTCCAGCTTCCATGCAGACATGCAAAGATTCTGATCAGGGGAAGAGGCAGGCCATGATGGCTTAGAGCTCCTCAGCTTTGCCTGAAGGGACTGACTTTAATTGGAACACATCTCAAAGAATTCCATGTCTCGGTGGCACCTGGGTGGCTCAGTTGGTTAAGCGACTGCCTTTGGCTCAGGTCATGATCCCGGAGACCCGGGATCAAGCCCCACATCCGGCACCCTGCTCCGCGGGAAGCCTGCTTCTCCCTCTCTCACTCCCCCTGCTTGTGTTCCCTCTCTGGCTGTGTTTCTCTCTGTCAAATAAATAAAATCTTAAAAAAAAAAAAAAAAAAGAATTCCATGTCTCACATTGTTACCAAAAACCATGAGGACATAATGGGAAGCAATTAAGAGCACACTGATAGCACCATGATACAACTAACGTCAACTGGCATGGCAAGAGAAACCAGAAATTCAACACAGAGAACCAGGAGAAAAGATAACTTTGAAGAGCCTTCTTTGGAATCACAGTCAGCCATGGGGTTTGGGAATATTGTGTGTTGTTAGGTTTTACCAGCTTGGGAATAATTAGAACAAGATACAAGGTAGATTTGAAAACATTTCCAAATCACAGAAAAACGCATCAGTAAAGGTCAGAATCCTCACTGGCACACAGAACTTAAGCATACTTCTGACAAAACATTGGCTGCTCAGGGGCACATCTTAGGAAGCCAGGCTTAAAAATAAAATCACACCCATAACTGGCAGACTGGAAAACTACATGTATGCCTTAGACTGTGCTCTCTTAGGAATATTCAGAGAACTATCAGTTAGGTGAACATGGGACAAAATCACAAACTCCTTAAATGTGATGAGACCATTTATATCAGACACATATATAGCAGTAAAAACAGTGAAGGATACAAATCTAACTGGCTAAGGATATTTAAGCACAATCTTTGATCAAAAAGTGGCTTAACTGAACTAGATATGACCACTAGGTGGTTAAAAGACCAAAAGACTAGGGTGGCTGGGTGACTCAGTGGGTTAAAGCCTCTGCCTTCAGCTCAGGTCATGATCTCAGGGTCCTGGGATCAAGGCCCGCATAGGGCTCTCTGCTCGGCAGGGAGCCTGCTTTCTCCTCTCTCTCTGCCTGCCTCTCTGCCTACCTGTGATCTATCTCTCTGTCAAATAAATAAATAAAATCTTAAATAAAAAGAAAAAAAAAGACCAAAAGACTAAATAAACAAACAAACAAACAAGATTCATTAAGCTCCACACTGTGAGGAAATAGACTCCACATGCAGTTCAGCCAAGTGACTAAAAAGCACATGCCCAAGGAAACATTAACAACACAGTATCAAAAGTCCCCCTGCTTCCCTTTGGGGACACAGTTTTTAATAAAAAAATTAAAACAGACAAGAAAACTAAAAAGTATGGCTCAATAAATAGAAAGAAAGAAGAAAAGAAACAAAACAAAACAGAAATTGGTCAGTAAAAAGTGCTTTTGCAGAAACCCCAATGTTGGACGAAGACTTCAAAGCAGCCACTACAACTGTGTTTGTTGAACTGAAGGTAAATGTATCTAAAGAATATTTCGTCAAAGAGTATCATGAAAGTAATAGCATAAATAAGAAACGAATTTTAAGTCTGGAGTTGAAAATTACAACTATTGGGACTTGACAGTAAATTTCAGCTGGCAGAAAAAAGAATCCCGACATTAAAATAGATTAATAAAGATTATATAATATGACAAGGAAAAAGAATGAAAATGAACAGAGCTTCAGAGAAATATGAAACACTACTTTTTAAAAATATATATATTTTATTTGTTTGACAGAGAGAAACATAGCTAGCGAGGGAATACAAGCAGGGGGAGTGAGAGAGGAAGAAGCAGGCATCCCGCCAAGCAGGGACCCTGATGTGGGGCTCGATCCCAGGACTCCAGGATCATGACCTGAGCCAAGGCAGATGCTTAATGACTGAGCCACCCAGGTGCCTCCAAAATGAAACACTATTAGGCCCAGTGGTACTTGCAGAATGGAAGTATCAGGTTTGGAGAATTAAGGTCATGAAAAATATTCAGAGAAATAATGGCTGAAAAATTTCTGAAATCTGAAAAAATAGTCTACAAATTAAAAAATCTCAATGTAGTTCAAGTATGATTAATTCAAAGAGATTTACATATCATAGTCAAATTGTTGAAAATCACAGAGAAAAATCTTTAAAGCAGGAAGGGAAAATGACTCATCACAAGGAAGCCATCGTATAATTAATAGCAGACTTCTCATAAAAAACAATGACTCCCCGGGGCGCCTGGGTGGCTCAGTTGGTTGGGCGACTGCCTTCGGCTCAGGTCATGGTCCTGGAGACCCGGGATCGAGCCCCACATCGGGCTGCCTGCTCCGCGGGAGGCCTGCTTCTCCCTCTCTCACTCCCCCTGCTTGTGTTCCCTCTCTGCCTGTGTTTCTCTCTGTCAAATAAATAAAATCTTAAAAAAAAACAACAACAACAACAACAAAAAAAAACAATGACTCCCCAAGGCAGTAGAATGGCATTCAAAATGTTAAGGAAAAGAAAAATAAATGTCTATCAAAAATATTATAACTAGCAAAGCTATCTTTCAAAAAGGTGAAGTAAAAATATTCCTATATAAATAACAGCTTAAAGCATCTGTTGCTAGCAGCTTCTCTTTTTTTCTTGACATATTTAAAAACAACTGTATTAAAAGTATATAATTATATTGTTAGGTTTATAACATTTAGAAACAATAATATATTTGACAGCACAGAAGTGGCAAGCGACCACAGATTAATGTAGAGAAGGAAATGACACTAGATGAGAACTCAAATACACACAAAGAAGTAGAAAAAAGGTACATGAAAATACAATATAATAAATGCTATAAATATATAATCTTCTTCTCTTCCCTTCTTTAAAACACATATGATTATATAAAATGGAAATTAAACACCACATTCCACAATAACCAATGGGTGAAACAATAAGTTATAAAAGAAAATTAGAAAATAATTTTAGGTAAATAAACCAAACAACATATTAAATTTGTGGGTTGCAGCTGAAAATGTCAAGAAGGAAACTTATAGATCCTAATACTTATCTAAAAAAAGGAAGATGGATGTTAAATCAATAGCCAAATACTTCACTCTACTTAGGAAATCAGAGGAGACCAAATTCAAAGCAAGAAGAAAGAGAATAATAAACATTACCATGGAAATAAGTCCAATCTGGAATAGAAAAATAATAATGAAATTCAGCAAAATCAAGTCATTTTTTTAAAAGATCAGCAGATTCAACAAAACTTTATATCTGATGACCAAGAAATAAAAGGTTTCAATTACTCAAATCAGTAAAGAAAGAGGACATATAACTATAGACTCATAGAAATGAAAGAATGTAAAAGAATATTATGGGCAACTGTATATCAAGTAGTTAGATAAGTTAGAAGACATTAACAAAGTCCTATTATAGCACAAACTTTTAAACTTATTCCAGAAGAATTAAAAAAAATATATTAATAGGCTATAAAGTAAAATGATTGAGTTAGTAATTTTTAAATTTTCAGAAAGAAAAGCTTGGGTCCAAATGGCTTCCCTAGTGATTTCTACCAAGTATTTAGAGAGTAATTAATACTAATCCTTCAGAAAATGTTCCAAAAATAGGTGAAACACTTCCTAACATATTCTTTGAGGCCAATCTCATCCTGAAAACAAAACTAGACAAGGACAATAAGCGATCAATATTTCTTGTGAGATAAAAATCCTCAACAAAGTATAAGCTAAATCCAGAAAAATACACAAAAGATTATACAACATGAATAAGTGAGATTTATCCTAGGAATACAAGGTTGGTTTAACATTAAAAAATCAATTGATATGATATACTATATTAATAGAATAAACAACAGTCATCTCTCGAATCAGAAAAATAAATTTATAAATCCAATAGTTTTCATAATAAATGTACTGAACATATTAGGAATAATAAGGAATTTTGACAAAATCATTTATAAAATTCCAGAGCTAAATCAACTTTATTGGTTAAAATTGAATGATTTCCCTTTAAGATCATGAATGAGACATATCCACATCCATGATTATAAATGACATAATTTTATATATACAAATTTTTATTTTTTAAATTTTTAATAAATATTTTATTTATTTATTTGACAAAGAGAGACACAGTGAGAGAGGGAACACAAATAGAGGGAGTGATAGAGGGAGAAGCAGACTTCCTGCTGAGCCGGGAGCTCAATGTGGAGCTTGATCCCAGGACTTCGGGATCAGGACCAGAGCTGAAGGCAGACACTTAATGACTGAGCCACCCAGGTGTCCAATATATGCAAAATTTTAAAGCATCCATCTAAAAAAATATAGAACTAATATATGAATTTGGCAAGATCAATTCACAAAATTTAATTGTATTTCCATACACTTGCAATGAACAATCTAGAAATAAAATTAAAGAATTTTATTGTAAAAATAAAGTGACATAGATAGGAAAGGCATCCAGAATTTGTGAGTCAGGAGACTCAATAGTTTTAAGATAGCAGTATTTTCAAAAATGATCTACAGGGGTACCAGCATGGCTCAGTTGATTAAGCATCTGACTCTTGGTTTCAGCTCAGGTCATGATCTCATGGGTCATAGACTGAGTACCATGGTTAGGCTCCCCACTCAATGGGGAGTCTGCTTGAAGATTAATAAATAAATAAATCTTTAACTAAAAAACCCCCAAAGAAACCAAAAATGATCTACAGATTCAACACAATTCCAATTCAAACCCAAGCTCGATGTGTGTGTGTATATGTGTGTGCGCATATTGACAGGGTGATTCTAAATTCATATGTGAATGTAGAAGAGTCAAAACAATCTTGGGAAAAAAAAGAACAAAGTTGGAGGATTTCTTAACTACATATCTATAGTAATCAAGGCAGTGTGTACTGACATGAGGATAAATATATAAATACTTAAGGGAAATAAAACATGCCTCCCAAAAAACCCAAAACTTGTATACAACTGTTCATGACAGCATTATCAATAATAACCAAAAGGACACCTGAGTGAATCAGTTGGTTAAGCATCTGCCTTCAGCTGAGGTCATGATCCCAGGGTCCTGAGATCTGGTCCCACAATGGACTCCTTGCTCAGCAGGGAGCCTGCTTCTCCTCTGCCTGATGTTCTCCTTGCCTGTGTTCTCTTTCTCTTTCTCTCTCTCTGACAAATAAGTAAAATATATTTAAAAAAATTTAAAAAATAAAATAATAGTAACAATAACCAAAAAGTGGAAAAATAAATAACCATCATCAACTAATGAACAGGTAAGCAAATATTGATGATAGATAATTATTAAATATTGTTTAAAAGGAATTAATTACTATTAGATGTTATGACATGGATAAAACTTGAAAATTTTATAGGAGAAAGAAGCCTCTCACTAAAGACAACATATTGCATGACTCCATTTATATAAAATATCTAGAATAGACAACTCTATAGAGACAGAGTATTGTTGTCTAGGATTTTATGGGGAATACATGGGGAGTACTTGCCAATAGATCTAAGATTTCTCTTTGGATTGGTTAAATGTTCTAAATTTAAAGTGTGGTCAAAATTACACAACTCTGTGAACATTAAATAATATTGTATTGTATCTATTTATGGGAAAATTGTATGATATGTGAGCTACAGCTCAGTAAGGATACTTAAAACTTGGGTCGCCTGGGTGGCTCAGTGGGTTAAAACCTCTGCCTTCGGTTCAGGTCATGATCTCAGGGTCCTGGGAATGGAGGCCCGCATCGGGCTTTCTGCTCAGCAGGGAGCCTGCTTCCTCCTCTCTCTCTACCTGCTTCTCTGCGTACTTGTGGTCTCTGTGTCAAATAAATAAATAAAATCTTAAAAAAAAGGATACTTAAAACTTATGATTAAAGAAAGTAATTTGGTGTGAATAACTAAGGAAAAGTGTGTAATAGTTACAAAAATAGGATATTTTGGGGCATCCAGGTAGCTCAGTAAGTTAAGCATCCAACTCTAGATTGCAGCTCAGGTCATGATCTCAGGGTTTTGAAATCAAACCCTATGTCAGGCTCCATGCTGAGTGTGAAGTCTGCTTAAGATTCTCTCACTCACCCCCCAAAAAAAAGATTCTCCCTCCCCCTCTCCATCTCCCTCTGCCGCTCACCCTGCTCTCTTTCTCTAAAACATGCATAAACAAATAAATAAATAAATAAATAGCCATATGTGCCTAGTTGCTACTCTGTTGGACAATTTCGATCTAGAGCAACCACAAAGATAGTTGTTCATCACAGTTGTTAATTTGTTTAATTTCTCCAGAAAAAGTGTGAAAATATCTATACCATATTTTTGCTGTCAGACTAAATGAAATTATGCATACATAGAAATTATGACAGTGCCTGGTGCTTAGTAGGTACGGAGTTTTTGTTTGTTTGGGTAAAAAGCCTCAATATTGAGGAATAGAAGCATACATACAAGGGCTTTTGGTCCAGTCACAAAATTACAGGGCAGAGTTAGAGCTTAGTTTTTTAGATTAGAAAAAGGGAGAAAACAGTCATGAAAAGAGAAGTTGGGATAATTGATTTGGGGGGTAAAGACTGTCTTTATTAAGACTATCTGAAACAACAACTCCTTCCATGTGTCACCAAAAATGAAGATTTGGATTTTCCTGAAAGTGGAGCTGAGCCCACAGGAGTGGGTACCTTTCGCCCCACATCTACGGAGATCTGGGCTGCACTGCAGTTGAAACCCATGAAGCTCCCAAATCACCACTGACGGACTAGTGTGGGTTCCTGAGTCAAGGATAAGAATGAATCTATTGCCTGGAGCTTGTGACTCTGAGGAGACCAGATTTGTTTCTTTCTGCTTTATTTACCTTAATATCAGACACACACAGGGATTTGGAAAGAGTTCTGAGAAGAGCAGAAATAATTAATGGAATCAACTCACTGAGTTATGAAGAAAGATTGCAGGAACTGAAAATGCATTGTTTAGTTAAGCATCAGTTGTCTAAAGATATGATAATAGTCTCCAAGTACTTGAAAGGTGAAAATAATATGCTGCCCTTCATATGCAAATTTAAAGCTACTAGTCCAGCAGTAAAACTTGTGACTGAAGTTTTTTTCTCCGTGGTAAGAATACCTTTAAACAATTTTAAATACTTTCATTCAGTCCCCCTTACAACCAGTGGAATTTTATGTAAGGGGCCAGGAATAATGATATGCTTATAAATGGGAAAAGGCTAAATTAACTCTATTTTTTAAAATATTTTATTTATTTATTTTACCTTGAAAAGAGAGAGAGAGAGCACACGTGTGTGCCTGGGGAGCATAAGGCAAAGGGAGAGGCAGAAGCAGGCTCCCCGCTGAGCAGGGAATTGGATGCAGGGCTCAATCCCAGGACCTTGGGATCATGACCTGAGCCAAAGGCAGAGGCTTAACTGACTGAGCCACCTGGGTGTCCCTAAACTGTCTAAATTTAATACAGACTGAATCCTTCATCATTTATTATTGAAAGGTTTTCTTTCTCACACCAGCTGTTTCTTTGACTCCACAAGGGTGTCCTAACAATTCAATTCAATTCGGACCTTGTTTACCCAGAGTTAGCATTATATCCCACAGGTTCAAGGGACTCAATCCCACAAGACTGTCCCCCATCAGATACCAGTCACAAGTCCCACGCCACTGGAATTTCTGACTTATAGGTTATAGGTTATGACTCTTGAGGGTTCCCCAACCCCCTCCAGATTTAATATTTACTAGAATGGTTCGTAGAACTCAGGAAAACACTTTATTTACATTTGTTGGGGTGTGTGTGTGTGTGTGTGTGTGTGTGTGTGTGTGTGTGTGTGTGTGTTTATAAAGGCTAAAAACTGAGGAACAGCCGAGATGAAAGAGGGAGGATTAGCAGCAGGGATCTTCCCTGCAGTCTCTGGGCATGCTACAATCCCAGCTCCTCATGTGTCCATCTGCCTAGGAGCTCCCCAAACCCTGTTGTTCAGGGGTTGGTATAGAGATTTAATTGGCCATTGGTTATTAACTCAGTCTCCTGTCCCGCTTTCCTCCTCAGAGGTTGGGAAATGAAACTAATTTCCAAGCTTTTTTTTTTTTAAGTTTTTTTTCTTTTTAAGATTTTATTTATTTGACAGAGAGAAATCACAAATAGGCAGAGAGGCAGGCAGAGAAAGAGAGGGAAGCAGCCTCTCAGCGGAGCAGAGAGCCTGATGTGGGGCTTGATCCCAAGACCCTGAGATCATGACCTGAGCTGAAGGCAGAGGCTCTCTGAGCCACCCAGGGCCCCTAAAATTTCCAAGCTTTTAATCAAAGTGTGATCTTTCTGGTGATGAGCCCCATCCCCAATGGCCTACCTAGGAGCCTACTCACTGAGAGTTGCCTCCTTAGAACAAAAGACTCTCTATCACTCTTATCACTAAGGAAATGTCAAGGTTTTTAGGAACTCTGTTTTTAGGAGCCAGGAATAAGGACAAACACCAAATACCTTTCTATGTCACCTCAACTATATACCATCCTCGCTGAATTAGCTTACCACCAGCAAAATGAAATACTGGGCTACAATTAATGCACTCACCAATGCCCAACACACACATGCCCTCCTGTAGGGTATAGTGTTATAGCTCCTGACCAAGTATTAACAATTGCCCATTTTCTACCCTCTGCTTTGTCTTGACCAAACTATATTCAGGATTCTTTCTTCTGATAGATCCCTAAACTATGGCTTGTCCCCAGCCCTAGGCAAGACTGAGATGCAGGGATGCCTGGGTGGTTCAGTCAGTTAAGCTTCTGCCTTTGGCTCAAGTCATGATCCCAGAGTCCTGAGATGGAGTCCTGCATTGGGCTCCTTGATTGGCAGGGAGACTGCTTCTCCAGCTCTGCCTCTGCCTCTCACTCCTCCTGCTCACTGTCTCTTTCTCTGACAAATAAATAAATAACATCTTTTAAAAAAACGAACTGATATGGAGAATATGTCCTTTTTCAGCAGCTGATCCCCAAGTCAGGTGATTCTGCAGACACATTTCCTGTAAGATGGCATCTGATTATGCTCTTTTACTTGCCCTCCCTTGCTTGTCGAACTTACCCTTAAACGGTTCTGCTAAACTCTGTTTACCTCTATAAAAGAAAAGTCTTTTTCAGTCTGATTTTCATACAGTTGCAGATTTCTGAGCTTTGGACATTTCTCACTATTGTATTCATCTTTTCAAATAAAATCTGTCCTTATCTAAGCCTGGATGCATTTTTGTTTGAGGCAAAATGTTAATAAGGCTACAATTATATCAGAGGACAATATCAGCATCAAATCTACTAAGGCTAAGTAAAATTAAGAATTAAAGAAGTCTATCATAAACTTGGGCAATACAAAATAGATAATATGGATAATTTTGTGAGTTTATGAAAGTGTTTTTTTAAAAGGTACTTTTCATAAATTGAGTTCTGAAGTGAAAAAAAAAAGATAAAAACACACCATTTAAAAATTAACATTTGGCTACACACCAAGAAAAGTTTTCTTGAAATTATATGTACTATTGGAGCAAGTACCTAATTTTTTTTTCAATCAAAGTCTATCTGGAATCAATAAATCCCATGTTTCAAGGTCTATGTAAGAGAGCTGTGAGATTCTTCTCTTTAATAATTCTACATGTTATCTCAGCGAGCCACTAAATTAGAAAATAATGTTACTTATTTCATAAAATATGAGTTTTTTTGGCCACTGAAGATCTGTGTGAAATGGATTTAATGACTTCATGTGAGTTAATAGTCCTCCGCTTACTAAACTGATGTTAGTAATTAATGTTAGTAAATTGGTTCCTTAGAAATTAAATGTCAACTTTAATAATATGATATTTATATTTAATATATTTTGTGATATAAACATATGCATTTTTTGATAATGCTTATTTAATGGCAATAGCAAATGTTAGATAAGTCTTGAAAATGCAAAGGAAATGAAAAAAACCCCCACTTTTTCTATTGTATTGTTTTGTTAGTCTTTTACTTAAAACCATTTTGTCCAAGCAAAAATATTCTATTAGGAAATCCAAATTGTCACTTCCTAACTTAGTAAAGTCATTATGTATTACTTCTATCAAACCAGTAATTTTATAATAATAGAAAAACTAGAATCTTCATTGCAAATGGAAAAATTATTTTTAAAAACAATATTATGCTCATTCATGTTTCTTTGATTCCCTTGTGTAGCTAAATAGGAAGCATGAAAAAAGTCATAAAGTTTATAAATAATTACTTAGTAAATTTTAAGTGTAAAATAAATACACCAAAAATTCCCCTAATTGCAAGAATATTTCTCAAATGACACAGCTAGTAATTTTCTCACTCTTCTTAAATGGAATGTACATCATGTGGAACTCTTCAGATCATTTGTATTCATGACCTCACCACTGGTAATAATTCACATATTATTGTTAAATCAAATATTTTATTTTTAAATTTTGCCAGAAACAAGTTTAATGAGTAATATTTGTTTTGTGGTTTCTTATTTTTTAAAAGAATACCAGGCATGAAATAAGTAAAAAAAAAAAAAAAAAAAAATTAGATCTTCTTAAATGAAAATTACTTTCAGACTCATTAGTGATTCTTTGTGTTGTTTATAAAAATCATCTACTGTAGTTTGACCTTCATTCTAAATTTCTATCTTAGTTTAGCAATAGGAGCAGCTTTTCCGAATGTGAAGTGATGCTACTGTAAACATCTGTGCTTTCATTAATTGTAAAATATGTAAAGATGAGAGAAGAAACTTGTTTACAGATACTGACATGTTATTCAGGCACTTTTAAATTAAACTGAATGATTCTTACGTTGGTCAGTTAATTCACTAAGAGGTATTGGGAATTATGTACATCAGTCAGTTACCACAAATTAGTTCAAGGAGTTTCACAGAAGGAAAAGGTACCATCTACCCTTCACTTTACAAGGAAAACTTGACTTTTTGTGGGCTCTGAGTAGTTCAGCAAACTGTATAATAAAAGATGGCGATAAGTCTTTTCATTTAAGCTAAGTGCTAGACACAACAGTACTCTCTTATGTTGCCATCATGTTGCAATTAACAATGAATTGGGTTAAATTAGGAATTGTTTTCAAGTATCAGTTAAATCCTTGGTACTCAAAAATAGCTTACAAGCAAGAATATCAGCAACAGCTGGAAAATTATTAAAGTGCAGAATTTCATATTAAAACTTATTATAATGCTCCTACCAAGAACTATGAAATTGGAATCTGCATTTTAACAAGATCCTCAGGTCATTTATGTATACACTGCAATTTGAGAAGCACCAGGTTATGTGACCTTCATAAGAAAGGCTTTAGAAGGAAGCCTCTAATCAAATATGGAAATAAAAAGGATGTATTTTAAATCCCTTCCGAAGGCTAAGGCTATATGGGACTCTATGAGAGGATAAAAGAAACAAATCTTAAATCTGCATCTAATCTGCTTGTCCCTTATCTTATTGTTTCTCTTATTTGAGGGAAAAATAATTTAACTCACTTGTTTCTCTTTATTGATATCTTGTCTAAGGAAATCAAATTAAAAATAGTAAAAGGCATTTTTTTCTGTCTTTTTCAAAGTATAAATCAAATCTCAGGACTGGGCAACAAAAAACATTTAAATAACAGACAATTTAGCCAGATAGACTTTGCTTTTAATGTCAAAAACATCAATCAACAAATTTCTCCCCTGTGCAGTGAATTTCAAAGTTCAGTGAACTTTGTTTAACAATGGCTCCAGGTGAGCTCTCCTCCACCTCACCCTGCTTCTTCATTCCAGATGCAATTACCCTGCTTCAAACCCTAATCATTTATCATCTGAATTTCCACAATACTTCTTGCCTAGTTTCTGAATTTTCACATTTATTTCCTCCCATCCATTTTTTTTTTACATGTAGCCATATTATAATATCTGAGGTATAACACTGACTGTTACCACTTTTCTTCAAATTCTTTCAATACTTTTATTTTCAGGAAAATCTCATTTTTTTTTTTATTGTATCCTTGCTCTACTTTTGCCTCCTTTCTGCATCTATCTCCTATACTCCATAGTTAAAGGATATTGAATTCCTGTCACCTCCCCACGTACACCTTCTCCTCTTTGGCTTTAGATATTTAATGTTCTTCTTTCCTTAATGTATGTATAGCATATATTTCATTTTTTTCTCACCCTCACTGCAGCCTCACCTGGAAGCCAGCCCATCCTAACTCTCCAAAAATGCTTTTCCTATGTATGTCCATAGCACTCTACCCTTCCCTACTTTTGTACATTTGTTTTATATTAAATCATTCAATTGTTGACAGTTTTTTGAAAGTGTTTTTTTTTTTTTAACTTCTCATGGTAGATTATCTCTTAGAAATAAAACTGAACTTTTTGTTAAAATATAGTTTTATTTCAGTGATTATAAGACAAGAAAAATAGAAATCAGATAAACTACTTTGATAAGAAATGAATGAGTTAAATAAGAAATGAGTAGGAATTTGGGGTCTGGCTTAAATACAAAAAGAGCAGAAAATGTGAAAGTGAAAATAGTGTAAGAATCATCATCTGGAGCTAGCTTTTTTTTTTTTTAAGATTTTATTTATTTATTTGACAGAGAGAGGCAGGCAGAGAGAGAGAGAAGGAAGCAGACTCCCTGCGAGCAGAGAGCCTTGATCCTAGGACCCTGAGATCATGACCTGAGCAGAAAGCAGAGGCTTTTACCCACTGAGCCACCCAGGCACCCTGGAGTTAGCTTTATGATGAAATTTGATTTAGGAAAAAGGTTTGATTTGTAAAATGACCAAATAATTTACATAGAACAATTCTTAATAAAAAAGTTTTGCTAACTAATTAGAATAATAGGATTTTTCATATGTCATTGTAAATTGTATCGTGCAAAAGAGTTTGGTGTTTGCAAACTACTAATATATGATGCACCCAATGAAGGGAGTTGTATTTTATGACTGGATTAGCAAGAACCTAAAGGGAATCAGTTATAAAAAGGAGATGCATAACTCAGCAGAAGGAACCTGGAAGCAGAAATGAGAATAAGAACTTAAGGAAGAGGCAATTCATAGAGCACTCAGAAAAAAACGAATAGTTTTTGGTAGGACATATCTTAGGAAACACAAATAAATGTCATTAAATCTTGTAAGACTGTAACCTCAGCTGGTTATCTGATTTAATCATAGCCCTATTTCCCAATAGGTTTCTTTTTAGTTCTAATTTCAGTAGATGTTTGGTACCTTTCTTGAGCTCTGAAAGCTATACAGTAAATACTGCTGAAATAAATGAATGAGTGGATTCACATTAAAAGGGGATTCATATTTAAAAGCATGCTTTATCCCCAAACCCTATCATTCCCAAGATTGGCAACATCAAAATTTCCTTCAGTTCAAAAACCCTCAGATTTTTGCCCATAGAAAATGTAAATGTTAATTGTATTTAGAAAGAAAAGTATCTAAGCTATCTAATGGGTTTATCTTTGTTCTTGTATCATTGATATATATGTGTCAGTTACCTAAAAGGTAGTAATGAACATTTGAATTTAAGCTCCCACAAGGAAAGTATTTTGTAATTCCCACACCACTACATCCCCTGCACCAAGAAGAATGCCAAGCAAAGTATAGTGATTCAATAAAGTTAATGTGAATGAGTGAAAGACTTATTAACCCAGCAAATTAATAACCACAAGAAGGGGTGTGAAAAATTTTTGAGAAAACTCCATAAAAGAGTTGAGAATGTTTCAGATAGAAGAAAAACAGTAACAATATAGAAAAATAATGGAAAGTATTGCTCACTTTGCCTTTCTTTACATAAGGACCATAAAACAGCACCTGACTTTGAGGTATTTGAGAAAGCATAAGGCACAGAGGGGATACTTACAATATGAATCTGACATCACTAGGGGTAAATTTTCAGTTAAAAACCAAATTCCTCCTGAAGCCTAGATTTTGGAGAAGACCCCTTTGCTTTGGGACACAGGATAGTTAAAAAAAGTCTGACAAATGTATGTGATGTTAATGAACATTCATAAGTTTGTTATTTTTCTGGAATTCTCAATTTCTACGTGAAATAAATAGAATTAATTGGGTTTTTCTTTTCTTTTCTTTTCTTTTCTTTTCTTTTCTTTTCTTTTCTTTTCTTTTCTTTTCTTTTTAAAAGATTTTATTTATTTGACAGAGAGAAACACAGCCTGAGAGGGAACACAAGCAGGGGAAGTGAGAGAGGGAGAAGCAGGCTCCCCGCCGAGCAGGGAGCCTGATGTGGGACTCAATCCCTGGTCTCTGGGATCATGACCTGAGCCAAAGGCAGTCGATTAACCAACTGAGCCACCCAGGCATCCCAATTGGGTTTTTCTTTAGCTATCTTTAATTAATACTGAAAGAGTAAGAAGAAGAGTACCAGCTGTCTATATTATGGTAGGTGGGAGTGGGGCCAACTACATAGTTTGTAGAACCTAGTGTAAAATAAAATGAAGGCCCCTTGTTCTCAAATTATTAGAAGTTTCAGAACACCAACAGTAGACCATTAAACCAAGTGTGGGGCCACTGCAATGCAAGCCTGTGCCTCAGGTCCTGGTTGGGAGTGATGCTAAGTGTGATGAGATGTGGTAAAATGGCAATCTGTGCTTCCATAAGCAAATGTTTTTGACACAGAAGCTATTTACATAAAATCTAGTTGAAAAATAGCTTAAGAGGCGCCTGGGTGGCTCAGCTGGTTAAGCGACTGCCTTCGGCTCAGGGCATGATCCCGGAGACCCGGGATCAAGCCCCGCATCGGGCTGCCTGCTCGGTGGGAAGCCTGCTTCTCCCTCTCTCACTCCCCCTGCTTGTGTTCCCTCTCTCGCTGTGTTTCCTTCTGTCAAATAAATAAATAAAGTCTTAAAAAAAAAGAAAAATAGCTTAATATTATAATATTTTACCTTTGTATAAACTCTGTTTAATACTCATTTCAAGTGTATCTTGCCCTTTTAGAAGGGGAAAATTGGGGCATTGGATGGCTCAGTCAGTTAAGCATCCCACTCCTGGTGTCAGACCAGGCCATGATCTCAGGGTCCTGAGATTGAGCCCCGTGTCAGGCTCCACACTCAGGGCAGTCTCTTGTTCTGCTCTCTCCCCATCTGCTCCTCTCTCCACTTGCTAGCTTGTGTTCTCTCTAATAAATAAATCTTAAAAAAAGAAGAAATGGAAAAATTGAAGACACTATCAGACATTATTAGATGAGAACTTACCTTCTGATTGAGGATTTCTCAACCAAAATAATGAAGGAGAGATAATTAACATTTATTGACTAATTAGTATGTGTTAGATGTTGCAGTTATATAGACTCATTAATCCTAAGGTAAAATCTTCATTATTATCATAGATTCATGTGTTATTAATGAAATAATGAATAAAGTGAAGTAACTTGTCAAAGATTACACTCTCAGTAGGTAACTAATTAAGAATCAACATCCATATTTGTTTTAATATGAGGAAGGAGAAGCTTCTTTGATCATTCCTCTAACAGATCATGCATGCTAGCCATCTCTTCTTTTTCTAGTATCTCCCAAAGAAAGAGAGGTTACTGAAATGACTGATTAGAGCCCAGGGCACAAACTGTATGTTAAAAAACACAACCCCACAAATTTCTCTTGTTTTTCTCCCCTGTGATATACAGTTATTGTTGTTGTTTTTTATTATTTATTTATTTATTTTGTAGACCCTCCCCACCTCACTCACTCTCTCACCTTTCTATTAATTCAGACCCTGTGATGATTTCAATTTACATTGTGGGCCCCAGTTATGCTTTAAATCTAAATCTCATTTTACTGAACTCTGCATTGGCATACTGAGGTCTTTCAAAGTTGTATTTTGAGACCTGTTCTGTCAGTGTGTCTTCTGATCGGCAGGATAGAGTTTATATACTTTTGAGCCTTTGAAGGCCATAGCGTCTGACCTCATCCTCCACGTCAAACATCTTGGAGATACAGCAGTCATATAACTTCTGAAGTGGGCATGATTTATACTCAGGTCAGTATATGAAATTTACTGGAGATGCCTGGAAAATTCCTTAACCCTTCTATATTTATTGTCATACCGATAAAGCAAGTGATACCAATTTCAGTTTTGTTTTCAGGATGAAATGAAGTAATGATTAGATCATGTTTAACTGTAAAATCTACTCTTCTTGATACAAACAACTATAATAATAGTAATTAGGAAAAGTTTTATATTGGTCAGGGTTCTCTAGAGAAACAGAAACAGGGAGAGGGTGGCGGGAGGAAGGGAAATAAGAGATTTGTTATAGGAATTACTTCATGTGGTTACAGAGGCTGAGTCCCACAGTCTGCTGTCTAAAATTGCAAAATTAGAAAAGCTGGTGGTATTACTCAGTTTCAGCCAAAGCCCGAGAACCAACGTAGTCCTGGGGTCTGAAGGCCTGAGAACCAGGGAAGCTGTTATCTGAGGGCAAGAAAAGATGAACTTCCTAGCTCCAAAACAAAGAAAATTTACCTTTCTGTCATTTTTTGTTGTGATCTTGCCCTCAGTGGCTTGGATAATGCCTGCCCACATTGGGAAGGGTGAATCTCCTTGCATAGTCTAATGAATCAAATGCTAACCTCTTCCAGAAATGCCCTTACAGACACCTCCTGAAATATTTTATCAATTATCTGGGCATCCCTTAGCTGAGCCAAATTGATACATGAAATTAATCACCACAAGTTCAAACATGTATTTTGGGACTAAAAAAAACTAATTAAAAATATATTTGAAAAAAATCATTAGAAAAAGTATTTTTTGAAAATAGCTTTGAGAATCCTGATAAAAAGGAGTAAGAGAGTCATGCTGCATTTCAAAGTTTGAACTGCCTGATTAGAGTAGTTAATTACATTATGAAAGTTGCAGAAATAATTTCTGGAAGAATTTTATCAAGTTGACATTCATAAAAGCTATTTTTGATCAGATATGACAAAATTTAGCAAATATTCTGGTTTCTCATGTCTCTATAAAAGCTAAAAATGAAATATCAACTATCATTCAATGAGTGTGTTTCTATGGAGACTAACATAAATAATGTATATAAACTGTTTTTTAATAATACAGCTTATTTGAGGGCTAGAACTTCAAAGCCTTAAAGAGATAGGATACTCTCGGGGCACCTGTGTGGCTCAGTTGGTTAACTGTCCTCCTTTGGCTCGGGTCATGATCCTAGTACCCTAGGCTCCAGCCCCGAAGCCAGCTTTCTGCTCAGTGAGGAGCCGGCTTCTCCCTCTTTCTCTTCGGGCCTCTCTGGCTCTGCTTACTTGGGCTCTCTCTCTGTGTCAAATAAATAAAATCTTAAAAAAAAAAAAAAAAAAAAAAGAAAAAGAAAAAGAAAAAGAAAAAAGAAACAGAATGCTTTAAGATCTTAAATGTGTCAAGAGAGCAGTGGAAAACACAAGGTTACAATTAATTCATGGTTAAGTTCTTTCTAATATGTCTGATATGTCCATATTCTAACTTGGTGAATAAAAGGAAATCCACACATTTTATAGAAGATATATGTAGGTAGTGTTATTGATACACTGTTCTGAAAATGTAACATCGACTTGAATTCTCCTTCAGACAGATGGCTAGTTCATTTTCAGAGGGACATAGGGCACGGGAGTGCATGTTGTTAGACCACATATATTATTTTTTCCCTCAAAAAAAAGTTTTAGTTTTACTTAAGTACTCTGACATGTGCAGTTTGAGATCTAAAGTTCAGCCCCATAAAGCTTACACCAGACCATCTGGAACTAAAAATATTTAAGAACAGGTGTTATAAATTGGCCATTATGTCCACACAGAAGCAAGATGGTAGTTGAAAATCTGCTTTTAGGTAGAAGTATGTCTTGATGGATATTTCAGAATAAATTATCTGCAGACTGTACTCTTAAGTGTCTAAATGAGTTTGTCAGTTAGGTTACATGACTGGAGAACATCTACTTACATTTTGGTAA
The DNA here is from genome assembly GCA_004023965.1 of Spilogale gracilis. NCBI lineage: Eukaryota > Metazoa > Chordata > Mammalia > Carnivora > Mephitidae > Spilogale > Spilogale gracilis. The sequence continues at coordinate 27,060 of PITA01015953.1, forward strand.
ATGTCAAATTAATTTTTCATTTTCAAATATTTTGTACTTGCTCTTTTTACAGTAAATATTAAAGGAGATTTTTAAAGAACCCCTTAATAAAATGAAAATATCTCTATCAGGCAATACTGCATGCATCTTCTAACTATTGTGATAGGTTTATATCTAACAGTCCTTTTTAGCAAATATCTTTATTTATATACACACTTTCCTTTATTTGAAGAAAAAATATATATAATCCTTTCTTTTGGGAATTTCTTTTCATCTTAATGAAAGAGGGTCTTTGGTTGACAGTACTGTTTTATTTCTCCCACAATATCATTGTCTATGTCACATGCAAAAACCAGTCTATAGTCTGTATAGTTCAGCTCAGTCCCAGTGAGAAATGAGAAAAAGGAATTCCTGAAGGTTTTCGGAGATTTTTGTTGGTTTGTTTTTAATCCTATGATATAATTGCCCTGAAATCCTCTTAAATTTCTGTTTTGCCAAAGTTTAATTATAGAAATCACTAGACTTTCTTTCCTTCTTTTCTTTTCTTTTTTGAATGAGTGAATGAATGAATTTTTGACAGAGAAAGAGAGAGCTGGGGAGGCGGCAGAGGGAGAAGGAAGAATATGGAGCTCAATATTATGACTCCGAGATCAAGACCTGAGCCAAAATTGAGGGTTAGATTTTCAACCTAATAAGTCCTCAAGGTATCCTAGATTGTCTTCCTTTAGAAGTAAAAGTTGGGGTTCTGCTACCTGGAATAAAAAACCTTAGGCTGATTTCCCATTAAGAACATTCTTATAGGGGCACCTGAGTGGCTCAGTTGGTTGGGCGACTGCCTTTGGCTCAGGTCATGATCCCGGAGACCCGGGATCGAGCCCCACATCGGGCTCCCTGCTCGGCGGGAAGCCTGCTTCTCCCTCTCTCACTCCCCCTGCTTGTGTTCCCTCTCTGGCTGTGTTTCTCTCTGTCAAATAAATAAATAAATAAATAAATAAATAAATAAATAAATAAATAAACGAACATTCTTATAGATGACTACATGGAAAGAACCAGGCTAGGATCTGGGTTTAGAGTTTATAAAGAAAAAATAAAATTTAATCCTTTTCCAGGACTAATTTGAAGTCAAATATAGAAAGGAGGAAAAAAATCCCCTAAAATTAAAAATAAATATAAAAATACTTGCAACTGAAGGATATGCAAATTGCCATTGAAAACAGAGGTTTCTCTAAAGATGGATATGGTAAGCCAGAAAATTATGTGCCATTTTTTCCCTTCTATTTCACTTTTCAAATTCAATTTATTAATAGGTTTGTCCATCCTATGTATGGTCTTGAGTTCTTTGGACTTTTCTTTATTTCATTGTCTTACCTTCCTTTTTCTTTTTTTTTTTTTTTTTTAGTTTTATTTATTTATTTGACAGAAAGAAACACACATAGAGAGGGAACACAAGCAGGGGGAGTGAGAGAGGGAGAAGCAGGTTTCCTGCTGAGCAAGAAGTCCAATGCGGGGCTCCATCCCAGGATGCTGGGATCATGACCTGAGCCTAGGGCAGATGCTCAGTGACTGAGCTACCCAAGCACCCCAACATTGTCTTTCCTTCCTTAAGGATGTGGATTTTGTAACATTTAAAAGCATGAGCTCAGCAGTCAAAGTACCAGAGCTCAGACCATCCCACTATCACTTAGTAGATACCTCGTTTGGGAAAAGTCATTTAAACTCCCCATAATTGGGTTTCCTCATTAGTAAAGATGAAAAAGAACACCTACTCAAAAAGTTAAGTCTAAAGGAGGTGCATTATTTAAGCATCCACTAAAATAACAATTAGGGTTAATTATTTCATATTATTGCTACAGCTTTTTATTTGTTTCATGAAAATTCCACTCCCATTTATCCTTCACCCACCAACTGGACTGGGTTTGACAAAATGTAAATGTGATCTTTCCATTTATCTACTTACAGCTTTTCAGGAAATTCCATTTGCCCTCAAGGTGAAATCCTAATATTTTTTGAGAGCATGTTAGGCCTTTCATCCTGAGCACATTGTTTACATATCTGGTTTATATACTTATCCATTAATGTACCCTCCCCCAGCAGTGCTCCTTCTCCCCAACTGCCAGATCCACCCTTGTTACTCCAGATTCGAGGAAGAATGAAGTATGTACATTCAAATCCTTACATTGGCAATGCTGGGGTGTCTGGGTGGCTCAGTCATATAAGAGTCTGCCTGTGGCTCCGGTCATGATCCCAGAGCCTAGGATGGAGTCCCACATCGGGCTCCCTGCTCAGCAGGGAGTCTGCTTCTCCCTCTGCCCTTCCCCCACCCAAACTCCTGTGCATGCATGCTCTGTCTCGCAAAAATAGATAAATAAAATCTAAAATAAATAAATAAATAAATAAGCTGTCAATGCTCTGTTTCTCTTCTGAGCCTTGTACTTGCTGAATTCCCATCCTTCTCTTCAATCTGTCTCCACTCACCTCCCTTCCTTTACCTGTCAGATCTACCGTTACCTCCTCCAGTAAGTTGTCCAATTGTACCCTTTACCGCATTGTTTCCTTCTCTGTGTGTGCTTCCTGTGTGAAGCCTGGATCACCCAAAATCATAGTATATAACCACAGGGATGCCCAGTTTCCTTGTCAATTCACTATTGCTTAATGTCTGGACCAGAATTATTTAGTTATTTTATGTTAGACCACACACACACACACACACACAGTGTGTGTGTGTATAATCTTAATATTAATGTAGTTCATATTTAATATGAAGAGGTAGTGTTTTTCTGAGTCTTGAAAAAAGTGTTCCTAGTTTAAAAAGAACAGGAGAAACTAAACAAAACCTCAGGAGAGCAGATGAATCAGAAGTTTCAGTCTGTGAACATTTATGAATTGCCAAAAAAAGAAAAAAGAGTGTTACATATATATTTAGAAACCATAGTATATATAGTATATAGTATATAGGTAGAGATTACCATTCTTTTATGTTTTTGATTTGCAAAATTAAGCACTACTATTGAAATTTGGAAATATATGTATATAATATCATATGACTCTGTATGGAGAGGGAACAAGGCAGATTGGGAGAATTAGGTCTGCCCTGTAAATGTGGTATCCTGGTTTAGAATTCTTGACATCCAACGGGCTGTCTAGTTAACCTTGAGTTACTTGGCTTCTCATCATAGGTTTCCTCAGTTGTATTTTAGGGCTAGTTTCTTCTAGATTTCAAAATCCAAAAATTATTGTCTGTTATGGGCTGAATTGTGTCACTCTAAAATTTATATGCTGAAGAGTCACCTGGGTGGCTCAGTTGGTTAAGCAACTGCTTTTGGCTCAGGTCATGATCCTGGAGACCTGGGATCGAGCCCTGCATGGGGCTCCCTGCTCTGAGGGAAGCCTGCTTCTCCCTCTCTCACTCCCCCTGCTTGTGTTCCTTCTCTGTGTTTCTCTCTGTCAAATAAATAAATAAAATCTTAAAAAATATATATATATATGCTAACGCACTAATCCCTGATACCTCAGCATATAACTATATTTGGAGATGGGGTGGTTAAAAAGGGGATGAAGTTAGAAGGAGGCCTTTGGGATAGGCCCTAGTCTAATCTGATTGGTCTCCTCAGAAAAGGGAATTTGAAAAAAAAAAAAAAGAAAGAAAAAAAAAAAAAAGAAAAGGGAATTTGAGCGCATAAACTGGTACCGGGAATATGCACATACAGAGGAAAGACCATGCAAGGGCACAGCAAAATGTTCTTCTACAAATCAAAGTATGTGGATGCCACTTAGGCAAACAGGCTTGATGGATGGAATGTAGAAAGGACCCCCCACAGTGACCACCTGGCTGAAAACAGACAGGCCCTCACGTGACTCACCTCAAAATATCCCTAACTGACTAAGAGGCCCCTTAAAGTCAGACACAATTACCACAAAAGGGAGCATTCCAAACGCTGCCATATCTCCTCATCCTTCCTTATAAGAACAGTCCCCATTCGCTGCCTTGGTGGAAACAACCTCTTTCCTGCAGTCCTTCCTGCCGCTCTTCTGCGATGTCTTCAATAAACTACTATCTCCTTTGTTCTGCTTCCCATGAATTTTTTACCTCCCATGTTGCTGACTTCCACCAGATATGGGGGTCCCCATCTGATGGGGAGAGATGCCTCATTTAGATGCCATAAGGGAGGGGCCCCAAAAGAAATCAAATGTGCTGAAACCTGGATTTTGGACTTGAAGCCTCTAGAACTGTGAGAAAAATTAATTTCTGCTGCTTAAGCCACCCAGTCTCCAGTATTTTTCTTTGACAGCTCAAACAAATGAATACATTGGATGAAGTAATAGATGTTAAGAATCAGAGTCCTGGTAGGCAGAATAATGTCTCCCATAAAGATGTCCTTACCTCTAAGCAGTGGAACCTGGTGATATGTTGCCTTACATAGCAAAAGGGATTGTAGATGTGATGAAGGGGATCCTGAGATCATGGCTGGCCTAATTAACCTATGAGGTTAATTATATGAGGTTTTAAAAGTAGAGAATCTTGGGGCGCCTGGGTGGCTCAGTTGGTTGAGTGACTGCCTTCAGCTCAGGTCATGATCCCAGAGACCCGGGATCGAGTCCCACCCCGGGCTCCCTGCTCGGCAGGAAGCCTGCTTCTCCCTCTCTCACTCCCCCTGCTTGTGTTCCCTCTCTGGCTGTGTTTCTCTTTGTCACATAAATAAAATCTTAAAAAAAAAAAAAAAAGTAGAGAATCTTTTCTGGCTTAGAGAGATGAAAGGAAAGAGGAAGAGTCACTCCACCTATCCTTACACTGGTGTTCAAGATAGTGGAAGCCAGCTGTGAGTCAAGGAAGAAAGGCAGCCTCTAGAAGTTGGAAGCAATGCTCAGCTGGCAGCCCCAAGGAAAAGTTGATCTCAGACCTATAACCACAAGAAACTGATTTTTTTTCAACAATTCAAATAAAGAGAAAATGAATTCTTCCCTAGAAATGCAGCCCTGACCACGCCATTTAGTCCAGTGAGAACTGTTAGACTTCTGACCTACAGAACTATGCAATAACGAAGTTGCATTATCTAAAGCTACTGCTTATGGTAAATTTGTTGCAGCAACAATGGGAAACTCATAAAATGTTCTGTTTCCTCCAAGGTCTTCAGAACAGGATTTCAGTGTTTTTGTTGTGGGGATATGCCCTGAAAGCCACAGGTTTCCTGTAGTTTTTCCTTTTTCAGATATAAAACTCAACTAACATCTTTTACAAACTACCTCGTGTGCTTGTCACACAGCCTTTCATCCACGAATAGGCTATAATTCACTATCTTGTTGACAAGGCTACGATTCGTTTCACACATCATTATTCATTAAAATAATATGTACCAGTGCCTTAGTTCCATCCCACTTCGAGGTCCAACTGTTAACAAATTTATGGTCAATTAATTTTAGTGGGTGAAGAACAGTTGAAAACTCTATGTTTTTCACTTTTGTAGTTCTTTTATGAAATGTAGAAACTGTAAACCAATTACAATATAATGTTTTAAAAACTATTTCCTAAAATTTACTTACATAAGTATTAATCTTATGTGGATATGGAAAAGTATTTTGTTATTTTTAAGCATTAAAAATTTTGTCTCGGGGTGCCTGGGTGGCTAGGTGGTTAAGCGACTGCCTTCAGCTTGGGTCATGATCTCGGAGATCCGGGATCGAGCCCCACATCGGGCTCCCTTCCTTCAGCTTGGGTCATGATCTCGGAGATCTGGGATCGAGCCCCACATCGGGCTCCCTGCTCAGCGCTGATGAGAAGCGCTCCCTACTCATTTCAAAATTATAATTACTTCATTCTTTTTACTTCAGTATTTAATTTACCTTATAAAATACTTATATCGCATGTTGACCTAATTCCTGCTTTCAATAATTTTCAAAATATTTTCTATATTCCAGAGGAAGAATTTCTTGACCACGTTAAAAAAAAAGTTGCTGTTACTTATTAAGTCACTGTATTGTTTATCTACTGTTACCCAGAAATATTGCTCATACTCTGATGTGATGAAAGAAGAAATAATATTAAATGGTTTAGACCAGTTCGCTGGCACTCTTTCCATTTAAGTTAAAACAGAACAAGAACGTTATTGGTCCACGCTAAGAGGTGGAGCCACTCTGCACACTTAGCCCAGGTTCCAACGCTGTGAAATCCTGCACTTGAAATGCAACACTCACTGACTGTTTAACAGTGCTCTCCAGGAGAATTTAAACTACCTCGGCAGCTGGTGGTGACAAATATAGCTAAAAATAGACCAAAAAGATCTTCTGGTTGCTGAAAGGTCAATTACATTGTCTAAACCAGAGAATTCCACAAGAAGGAATTATTCTAAATGGATGTTTCACAACCATAAAAAATTTCTTGAAAGTGGGAAAGAATCAAAGAAATGAGATCATAGGAACAAAGGATTTTAAATTCTATGGATTTATGAAGGACTATAAAGCCCTGTGTTTCATGGAAGGAAATGCCTTTCGGGGAATTACAAAAAAAAAAAAAAAAAAAGGCAAAGGAGACTAGGGAGGAAGTATTCACTATAGTTTGAATAAAAGGTACAATATCACAAGATATCAGCATATCAAAAAGAGTAGGAAAAATTTTCACTTAAAAGTAAGAACACAAAGTTGAAATGAATGGCAGAAATTTGCAACTAAAAGGAAAAATGTCTCAGAATGAACTATAACATCCTAGCAGGTGTCCATCTGTCCTTAGGAAGTTTCACAGAATAATGGGTTTACATGTGCATTTGTATACATGTGTGCGCATGTGTATTTTGGTGCTAGAAGGGACAAATCCTGCAAGCAACCTCCATATCACATCTGATGGTAATTACTATTTAAACACACAACTACTCAGACCTGAGTCATTTGGTAAAGCAGTATGAACTAGGACTTATTCTGACGCTATGGAACCTGCATTAAATTTCTTCCCCTTACACGTTTCTACAAATCATAAGCTACACTTCAACAATTTTGACTGAAATATTAATTAATTAATGTCATGGAATGATATATCTCATTCTACTTTCCTTTTTCACTTAAATCATATCTTTTAATTTGTAGAAATACCCTATTTTAATTTGTAGTCTGGAGCCCAACTGTCTGGAACAGAATAGCATTTGCACTCTTTCTTTGGGCTAATCATCTGGCAGTCACTTAACCTCCCTTTCTTTATTTTTTTTCATGTTTGTAAAGGGGCTGTTTGGAGATTAAATGAGTTGATCTAAAAAGCAAGGAAAGCAATATGTTATGTAAGAATCAGTACTTGTTATTAGAACATATATTAGTCTATCAACTGGTATAAATGACTAATAGCAATTTTTCTTTTCTTTTCTTACTTTTGAGAGATAGCCCTGGTGTGAACTTTTAGGGAGGGGGAGAGGGAGAGAGAGGAGAGAATCTTAGTGGGGAGGGTTCAATCCCATGCCCCTGAGATGGTGACCCAAGGCAAAATCAAGAGTTGGACACTTAGCCAACTGAGCCTCCTCAGATTACTATTTATTTAGTGTGAGGAAGTTACAGATCAGCAAACGATAGGCCCATGAGCTGCTCTCATTGGTAGAATAAAGAATTCACAAAGAGACACTTGAAACTGACACTATTTCGTAGATTAGACACCATCAACTTTTTCTAAAGTGTCTTCTAGGAGATGATCCAGGCAGCACACTCCTATCAAATGCTCCATAATACCCCAAGATAGTCTCCAAAATGTTGACCAAGACTGTAATCATGATGGATTTCCCTAGGCAGCAATTGACTTGAACATTAGTTTGAATAATAAATATATACTCCTCATTCTATTCAGGCTTTAATTGATTGCAAAAAAAAAAAAATACTCTTGCTATTTTAAGAAAGAGGAAATAAAATCTGTTCAAGGCTATATTGGGGATAATAATGGAGACAATTACAGGAAAATCAAAAATAGGAATCCTAGAATTGGAAAGTTTCAAGAAAACTGGAAATTGATGTTCAGTGTCTAAAGCAGTTCTAAGGATCTCAGAAACGATCCTTACTGGGCATTCATAAAGACTCAAAATGCCGTTTATCCTCAGCCACTCTGACTCTAGCCTTCTTTTGAATTCAAATTGTTATCCCCCTGCTAAAGAGATGTAAGAGTTGAAAGAATCAGACTTAAATAATAACCATCAGCTCCGAATAGATAGGCCACTTTACAGATTACAGTACTACCTGGATTGCCTTTCTATAAGCATTCTCAAATGAGATTTTGCGGCCAGACCTTGGTCACCTAAGATGAATCCTCCACGAGACTTTGGGCCAGGCAATTCCTTTTTTTAAATAATTGTGCATAGCAAATATTATTGATTTTGTTATTTTGAAAAGTATTAGCCTTTTTTGAACTGTATACACAAAACTATTACCCATCACCAGTTTTACGTATACGAGTCAATGCATTTTGACAGCTATCAACATAGTTTTCTAATGGCCAGCACAGTCAAATCCTCATAAAAGTATATTTTACTAATCACGAAGTGTTACCTTGTGCCCTTTTTTAGTCATCTGCTCCCTTCAGCCTCAGCGACTGGCAACCACTGATGTGCTTTCTGTATAGTTCTGTCTTCTCTGGAGTTTAATATTTATTCTGTCTTGTCAGAGAAAAAAAGTTAACACCTTTATCTCTTTATTTATTTTTAGTTACATGAATCATCCTAAGACTTATATTCAATGAAAATGTTATCTGTATCCTATAGACATCACTATATTTACTAAAAGCTGCTGTTTGAAGAAGATAAAAAATTATGAAAATCATATTAGGATAGGGAAATATGGTTGTGTTTTTGGATATGAATATTACCAATTTAAAAAAGTGTCATTTTATGATGATCAAGGAACAAAATTATTCTCAAATAGTATATTTTCCTCAAAATAGATATAGATATAGAATAGGATCTCAAACTCCTGGATTATTTGTTATAGTCCATTTGAACGGTCTAAACATCTTTTACTATGTTGGAAGTAGAACCCTTGACAAATTTCTTGATTTAATACAATAGTATTTTATCTCAGAATATCACAGAGACATAAAGGGAATTGCTTCTCTAGTCTGATTTTAACTGTCAGGGAAATATCTGATAATATGCAGTAAAAGTGTGGAGTAATGAGGGAAAGTCAATCCTCAGGACTTTCCACAGTGAAGCAGGGGAACTTTGCCCTCAAAACAAGAGTAGATTAAAGCAAACAAAAAAGACAGAAATAAGGTTTGAAAACATTTTTTATAATTGAATATATTTTAAAAACTAAGCTCTTATTTGGCATTAGTGAGCAAGTATAATAAAAGAGAAACTTATGCAAAACTATTTGATGTGCTTTATAGAATGTTCACTGATCTTAGGGATAAGATAGCAAAATTAAACATAATAAACATAGATAATGTTTCTTGAGTTCTTACTCTGTCTCAGGTACTTTTTAAAGCTTTTTCCAGATATTAACATATTTGACCTTTATATTAAGAGGTAGATATCAATAATAACACCAATTTACAAAAGGTGAAAATGAGATACACAGTTTAAACAAATTGTCCACATTCAGAAAATTAGTGAATCCGACATCCAGTATTCAAACGCAGAACCCTCTTAACAATTGAGAAATAATGTAAGAAGTCTTATTTATATCTTATTTTTAAAGATTTTATTTATTTATTTGCAGAGAAAGACACAGCTAGAGAGGGAACACAAACAGAGGGAGTGGGAGAGGGAGAAGCAGGCTTCCCACCGAGCAGGGAGCCCAATGCAGGGCTAGATCTCAGGACTCCAGGATCACAACCTGAGCCAAAGTCAGATGCTTAATGACTGAGCCACCCAGGAACCCCTGATTTATATCTTATATTATTGAAGATCAGAAGTTATTTATACCAGAAGTAGAAGACAAAGTTTCCTTGCACCCTTATATTCCATATATTTTTTGATTTATTAAAATAAGAAAGACAGTTGTTCTTACCTAATATTGCCTTTTCCTTTCATATCTAAGAATAAATTATACCTGCAAGATATATATTCCCCCTAGAAAAGTAAAGGCTCATAAGTAAAATACTTTGAAATCATCTATTTTTTTAAAGACATTTAGAAATCTCTCTAGAACTCTCCTGTGGGCATAATGGAGAAACTTAGATTTGTACTTCCTGGAAAATGTTAACAAGGATTACTGATTTACGCATAGATGATTTACTGGACTGAGATTTCTACTATAGCCAAGGAAATAATTTGTCGAGCATTAAAATGGCAATTCCAACAATATGTGTCAAATTGTCACACTAAAGTAAATCTAAAATGAGAAGAGAGTGAAACTATCCTTCTGAATGGCTCTGAATATCCTCTAATGGAGCTTACTTCAATTTCACAGTGCTTCCTTTAAGAATTTTTAGTGATAAGTACAGAATATATGAATGTCTACAATATAAGTTTGAGATGACTAATTATTTAAAATTATCATTTTGAGATGTCAATTTTATTCCACTTTGTGGGACTTCTATACCCTTCTGCTAAACCCATACCACTACACTTTCAGAATATGAGTATATTCTCATTGGAGAAGTGTGGGCTTAGAATAAACTATTGAAGGCATGGCTTTCTGTTTTATATATATATTTTTTTAGTTGTAAGAGATAACTCATGAACTGCATGCCGAATCAACACTCAAGATTATTAAGCAACTCTGTAGATGGTTTACATTTGATGTACTGTGTTAAGTAACTTTTTAAAGATATAACCTATCAACAGTAAACTGTCCATTTAAAGTCTACAAGTAGAGAGGATGAATTCTAAAAGATCTATGAATTTGTGCAATCATAATCACATTTAAGATATAAAGTATTTTAATCACTTCTGTTTCCTCATTCATGTCCTCATCTCCTGATTCCTCATCCCTCAATTATTGTTATGCTTCTTCTGTACTCTTTTGTGACTGGATTTTTTTCTCTCAGTATAATGATTTTATGATTCATCCATTATGTTGTTTGCATCATTAATTATTAATTTTTATTGCTGAGTAGTATTCTATTGAATAGATATGACATAATTTGCTTATCCATTATTTTGATGAATATGTACACTGTTGCTGATTTTAGCTAGTATGAATAAAATGTATAAAGTTTTACATGAACTTGTCATTTCCCTTCAGTGAGTTTCTAAGATTGAAATGGCTGAACTGCATAGTAAGTTTATATTAATTTTTAGAAAACTACCAAGTTATTTTTCAAATAAATAATGCCATTTTATTTATTTATTTGTTTGCTTATTTATTTATTTTTATTTTTTTTAAAGATGTTATTTATTCATTTGACAGAGAGAAATACAGCTAAAGAGAGAACACAAGCAGGGGGAATGAGAAGGGAGAAGCAGGATTCCCGCCAGGCAGGAACCTGATGTGGGGCTTGATCTTGGGACTCTGAGATGATCTGAGATGAAGGCAGCTGCTTAATGACCCAGCCACCCAGTCCCCCAAATCATGCCATTTTAGATTACCACCAGGAAGTATGCAAGTTTCAGTTGTTATATATTCCCACCAACACTTGGTATTGACATTATTAGCATGTCATTCCTCCAACATCACTAGAAACAGTCATCCTATTATGACATATTAATGTATGTTCAAATAATCAACTATATATTGTAAAAACAAGGATACCTGGCTTGAGATAAACATAACAGGAAAGACTTCAAAAACTTGTTACTCTAGGCCTTGTAAAACAAAACTGAAAAATAAAATAGAAATGATACTAATGCAAACTAAGAATGAGAATAATTATTTATGAGGAAGTAAGATAGTTTCATTATGGCTGGTGTGAAAATTAATAAAGAGAAACCTCACTAAAATAGAGTCAAAGGGCAATAATGGGGAGTTCTCATACTGTACCACTCCTCATCAGATGAAGACCCCAACAGGAAGGAAGTGGTACTTTACAAGTAAAAATTACTTGACTACTTCAGTCGGAGGGGGAAATATTATCTTCTCTTCCAGCAGCAGCCCAGCCAATGAGAGATTGTCACAATTCAGCCAATGAAAAGCCACAATACTTTCAACTTCTGGTTTACTCCAAAGGACTTTCTGTTTATAACAGCGGTCCCAGCTTCCCTTTTTCCTCTATAGAAGAGCTTTCCTATGTGTGCTTCAGACTTGTCTATGGTTTTGCCTCAGTTTGCATATCCTGAATTGCTCAAATAAATCAGTTTTTTTCTGGTAAGGTAGCTGACAGTTTTATGTTCAGGTTAACATTGTCAATATGGTAATTTTGTTTAGTTTTCAGTTCTATAATGTGAAGTTATTTAATTTATAAATGTGGTTTAATTAAAATAATGTAGAATGTTCACAATAGAATAGCTGATTTCTAGAGCAAATAATCTTGGAAATAGAAAGAAAGGTGAATCTGGGTGAATCATTTGTTAAGAATGTTATGAAAGAAGGCACCTGGGTGGCTCAATGGGTTAAAGCCTCTGCTTTTGGCTCAGGTCATGATCTCAGGGTGCTGGGATTGAGGCCCTCATCTTATTCTCTGCTTGGTGGGAAGCCTGCATCCTCCTCTCTGCCTGCCTCTCTGTCTACTTGTGATCTCTCTTTCTGTCAAATAAATAAATAAAAATCTTTTTTTTTTTTTTTAAAGAATGTTATGAAAGAATTTAGGCACAGAAGGATATGGGGAAAGGGAGGTGAAACTAAATAATTTCTGGTGTCCTTTCCAAGTCCTTCGCTCAATCAGTTTTTAAAATTTATTTTATAGCCTATTAGAAGTAATTTACACAAAGAGAAAAAATAGGGCTTATAATAAAACAAACTATGTAGTTATATTGCATTTTTAAATATTTAGGAATAATTATCATCTAATAAATTATACAAAGAATACCATTGACTTATAAAACAAATTTAGTTCCATATTTTTAAAAAATGGTGAAAAAAGTCTTTCCTTTCCTGTTTTTGTTGAAGTAAACATGCTCTCCCTATTGCCATGAGCTACAGACCATATGATACAAAAAGGGATGTAAAATATGATTGAAAGTAGAGGTAGGAGCAAGTAGCAGCAAATAGCATTAAAGTGCTATATTAAATCCCCAGTGAAATATCATTAAGTCATCATTTTCTGTTTTTTTTTTTTTTTTCCACATGGGTCTATAGATTAACTCATCCATAAGAATGAATTGATTTATAGCTGTATCATATTTTTGGGTTGAAGGCAAAAATGTAAGACATTAATCTCCCATTAGCATTATATTTTACCATGTTGGAAGTTATTCCATTAAAAAAATCCCAAATAAGTGAATACCAAGAAGAAAAGCTGTATAACAGTCACTTATGAAATGCAAAAGTGAAAGATCACCTCTTTATGTTTATAATATTCACTATCACTTTAAAATTCTGTTAACATAATCTTAGGAGGGGTTACAAATAGATGACAACCAGGTTTAGTTTAATTTTATATCAGCACAGAGTTTAGTTGATATTTGATTTTGACTTCACAGTGATAACAAGGAGCTGGATATAATTATTTGTGTAGAGAAATTTGCTACAACAGGGTTCTCTACTTTAGTAGTATTTTCTTTACTCTTAAGAAATGCCCAGGGATTGCCTCCTTCCACCAGATTTCTTATTGGTTTGTTCCAAATGATTAAGGAAAATCTAAAGGGTATCTGGGTGGCTTAGTCAGTTGAGCATCTGACTATTGATTTCAGCTCAGGTCATGATCTCGGGGTCATGGTCTCAAGGTCCTGAGATCTAGCCCTGTGTCAGGGTCAGGCCTGCCTCTCTTCCTCTTAAAACAAAACAAAACAAAACAGTCAAAATGTGCCTTAAAAATGCCTTAAAAAATAAAAAAGCACCGAAATTTAACTCTGTAGTATCTCAAGTTCTGCATCTAAGTGTATTTATATGTATTTGCTTCAGAATATTATATTGGCATTTATAAATACCAAATATATTCAGACACACTTTCATCAAGATTGTCTTTCTAGTGGGAGAGACATTAGGAAAAGGGTAGATGGGAATTGATGACCATCTCTCTTCTTCAGCAGCTCAGGAAAACAGCTGAGACCTGGCTTGAAGGGCAAGTGTTCCACCTGCCTAGCCTGAAATGAGCTAATTGTCTACCTGTCAATTTATCCTTCTGTTTCCCTTCACTCATAAATGGCTTTAAACAATGTGAAATTCTTTATCTCTCTGAATGCAAAGAGGAGGGCAGGACCTGAAGAAACCAGTGAGTGGTCTTATATGCTATTTACCATTTCACATTTTTAAATACAGAGTGCTAAGAAAAGCCATATGTTATTTAAAAAAAGAAGCTTTCTCTAGTGTTTTAGTTACTGCTAGTGTTATATTTGAAATTCATAAACAGCTAAGCACAACTTAGATAATTTTTTGGATTCTCCATAGCCTTCCCGATGTGTAGAATCTCTAAAATACAGACCCAATACCTTGAACTCTAATGGTGGGATAATCAAGTTTAAGATGGGTATCTTCTCTTTGGGGGGAACTGGGGAAATCTTCTTATTAGAATGTAACTTTATATCTAAATAGGTCATATAAGAAATCCTTAGTAAAATGATACAGCTTAAAATACAAGTTAAAGTGGGAGGGGGGTTTCCTGGGGGGCACCTGGGTTGCTCAGTTGGTTAAGTGTCTGCCTTCAACTCAGGTCTTGATCTTGAGATCCTGGGATAGAGTCCCAGGTCATGTTTCCTACTCAGCAGGGGAAACTGTTTCTGCTTTGCCCTCTGCTACTCCCTCAGGTTATGCACTCTTTCACTCTCTCTCTTTCTCTAATAAATACATAATATCCTTAAAAAAATACAAATTAAGGGAAAACAACTCCCTGGATATTTGGAAGGCCCCACACTCCCTCATATTAACTCATTATTATTCAATCAGCATCAGTTGTCACTCTGCTTCTCTAACTGTCTTGTTAGGATACACAGATTGTGGAGGTATATAGACAGCCCCAGAGTAGGTTTTATCATCTGGCTGTCCTAGCTTCTTCAGCAATACAGAGTACTCTGCAATGGTTTTGAAAGCTGCAATTTAAAAATTGGGAAAAAAAATTCTGTTGCATGCAAACTATAAATAAACCTTGCTGCTAGTTGTCCTGAGGCATACAGAGACAAGTAAACTCAGTGAGCCCTCATAAAATTTACAGTCCAAAGGGAAGCTATGCCTGTGAAAAGCACAGCTGTATTTAAAGTCCATATCCTCCAGACTAGCTGTTGGGAAAATAGTTTGAAGAGAAAAACGCACAAATGAATTGTATGGAAAGTGATATCATTCTGTATAAATGCTCAAAAAATACTATGATAATTTGTTAGTGCTGTTGAGAGAGGTTCTGGACAGAAATAGCTCTGGGAATGGCGGTGATCCTGAGACAATGGAGCTCTTCAAATAATGGGTATGATAGAAATGATATTTCCTGAGCAGTGCTGACATGGACTAGAAAAGATAGATTAATGTTTTTTACCTGAGAAATATTTAAAATATTCATTGACAGCACAGTAAATGTGTGTAGGAACCTAACATGCAATAAGATTATGGGTTCAGGCAAAGGCATAGGCAGCAGTGATAATGAAGAGAGGAATCCAAGAATTTAGCAGAAAATGAGCCTATTTAGACAAGCCAACTTTTGTTTAACAAGATCAAGGTTCCTTCTGTGGCCATATATATTTTTCACAAAGCTGTAATTCTTATTTAACATAGAAGAATACTATGAAAGCTTAAGGGAAAAAAAAGAATAGTACGAGCTCAGAACAGGATTGAGGGCAGAGGTTGGGGGTTGGAAAGTCTTCTTGGAGGTTTGATATTTGAGGTGTACATTTAGAAATTTGTCCTTGTCAATTAGAGCTGTCGTAACAAAGCACCATACACGAGGTGGTTTATAACAACAGTTTTTGTTTTTGCTTTTTTCCCTCATGGTTCTGGAGCCTGGACGTTCAAGATCAGAGCACCAGGAAGGTTTAGTACTGATGAGCCCCCCCTTCTGGATTGCAGATAACTGTCTTCTCATTATATCCTCACATGGGAGAAAAGAAGGAGGAGAGCGATCACTCTTTTAAAGGGGAAAGAATCCTGTTCAGAGGACTCTACCCTCAATACCTAATCACCTCTCAAAGGCCTCACCTCCAAATACTATCTCCAAGAGTGGGGGTGCTTAGATTTTTAAAATGTGAATTTTGGGGAGGAAAATTCAGTTCATAAAAATTATATATAGTTAAAAGTCAGGAGGGTAGAATTTGAAAATAATTTTTTGGGGAAATATAAGAAAGTTTCCAGTAGTATGTTCAAGAAAGTAGGCATAATTTGATGCAAATAAAACATGGACACAGGAAGAAAATAATTTCCTTATAAGTAATTTAAATAGTTTTATATATCTATATAGTGGGACATGTAAAAATACTTGTCAGATACTTTGAAGAGAAGTTTCTTCATATGTATTTAGGAAGGCAAGTTGTTTTCCCATTGCCATTAACTCAAGTATCAGAAAATCAATCTGGATCCAACTTGTAACATTAACCCCCATTTTTTTCCTTTAACAATTATAAATTTGCCATAAGAGAGCTAAAAATATTATGAATACATGAATTTAGAGAAAATATTTGAAGTAGAGAAGAGTCACCTGGTAAAGAAACAAAATAAAACAAAGATGATTATTACCTGTTACAGATAAAATGAAGAATGAATCAGTAAGTATGTTATAGAATGCAGCATGTTTAGGTAAGGCAATGAAAAAATATAAAAGTTTTTATAAAGAATATCAGAGAGGATTTTTCCACTTAAATTAATAGAGAAGTGATTACCTGGTGAAAATGATATTTAAAGTGAAGAGAAGGTGACTTTTTCAAATATGTCAAAAGCTCTGGAAAAAAATTAATAAATTGACTCTTATCTGAGAAGTCAGTGAATCTTTCAATAAGAGGTTTAAAATCAGGAGACCATTCAGAAGAACCTGTCACTTAAATGGCAAATGTCTATTAGAGAAAGAGGCGGGTAGTGATTACAGTAATTGACCCAGCATTGTCCTTAAAGGAGCTCTTGGCAGGTTCCGGAATGACTCAACAGATAAAAGGTAAGTTATAGAATGTTGCCTAGCTCCCTTCTTGAGAGTGGTATACCTATATGAGGAAAAAGGAAAACTGGCAAAAAAATGGTAAGTGAAGAAAGTGTTCACATTCACAGGGAAAATTAACCTGTTTGGCATTTCACTTAAATGATAAGTTAGCAGCGATGAAGCTACAATAAATCAGATATGTGTGCCAAGGAGAGATTATAGATGAAACATTCATTGAAGTTACCCATGGTGTTCAAATGTACGATAATACTCTTTAGGATTAAGTGACCTTGGAAGTTTATACTTAAATAGAAAATCAATTGTTCTTAAGTAATGGATGCATAGAACAGTGGGGATAGCATGGTGCTTTGAATTCAAGCAGTTGCTTGAGAGATTCTTGCCAGATTGTGCTTTAGTTCCCAAAACAGATCTCTGTTCATTCAGTATCACTGCATTGCCATGGTCTAAGTTCCTAAGAACTTCTAACTTTACAGGAATGTAGGACTTTAAAGATCATAAAATAAATGAGAAATCAAGAAGGGGTATAGATTTTGGGGGAAATTCTATAAATTTCAATAATCATTCTCAACATAAATGGCCGAAATGCTCCAATAAAATGGCACAGGGTTGCAGATTGTATAAAATAACAGGACCCATCCACATGCTGTCTATAAGAGACACATTTTGAATCTAAAGCTACATCCAGACTGAAAGTAAGGGGATGGAGAACCATCTTTTATGCCAACGGGCCTCAAAAGAAAGTGGGGGTAGCAATTCTCATATCAGACAGATTAGATTTTAATCTAAAGACTGTAGTCAGAGATACAGAAAGATACTACATCATTCTTAAAGGGTCTACTCACCAAGAAGATCTAACAATTATAAATATTTATGCCCCCAACATGGGAGCAGCCAACTACATAAGCCAACTGTTAAGCAAAATAAAGAGTTATATTGATATGAATGCATTAATTCTAGGAGATCTTAGTATGCCACTCTCAGCATTGGACAGATCATCTAAACAGAAAATCAACAAAGAAACAGAAGCTTTGAATGACACATTGAACCAGATAGATCTCATAGATATATTCAGAATATTCCACCCTAAAACAACAGAATACTCATTCTTCTCGAGGCACATGGAACTTTCTCCAGAACAGACCACATACTAGGTCACAAATCAGGGCTCAACCCATACCAAAAGATTGAGATTATTTCCTGCATATTCTCTGACAACAATGCCTTGGAACTGGAGCTAACCACAACAAAAAGTTCGAAAGGAATTTAAACACTTGGAAGCTAAAGACTATCCTGCTCAAGAATGTTTGGATCAACCAGGAAATCAAAGAAGAACTTAAACGTTTCATGAAAACCAATGAGAATGAAAATACATTGATCCAAAACCTATGGGGGTACAGCAAAGGTGGTCCTAAGGGAGAAATATATAGCCATCCAAGCACCTCTCAAAAAAATTGAAAAATCCCCAATACACCAACTGTCTTTATACCTTCAAGAACTGGAAAATCAACAACAAATTAAGCCAACTGCACACACAAGAAGGAAAGAATTAAGAGTAGAGTAGAGATCAATGAATTAGAGACTAGAGATACAGTAGAACACACAATGAAACTAGAAGCTAGTTCTTTGAAAGAATTAATAAGATCAATAAACCAGTGGCCAAACTAATCCAAAAGTAAAGGGAAAGGACCCAAATTAATGAAATTATGAGTGAAAGGGGAGATATCATGACTAACACCAAGGAAATAGAAACAATCATCAGAAATTACTATCAATAGTTATATGCCAATAAGTTAAACCACCTAGAAGATATGGATGCATTCCTGGAAACCTATAAACTTCCAAGACTGAAACAGGAAGAAACTGACAATCTGAATAGACCAATATCTAGTAACAAGATTGAAGCAGTGATCAAAAACCTCCCAAAAACAAGAGACCAGGACCTGAAAGATTCCCTGGGGAATTCTACCAAACTTTCAAAGAAGAAATAATATCTATTTTCCTGAAGATGTTTCAAAAAATAGAAACAAAAGAAAAACGTCCAGACTCTTTCTATGAAGCCAGCATTACTTTAATCCCCAAACCAGACAAAGATCACATCAAAAAGGAGAATTGCAGACCAATATCCCTGATGAATTTGGATGCCAAGATTCTTAACAAGAGCCTAGCTAATAGGATCCAACAATACATTAAAAAGATTATCCACCATGACCAGGTGGAATTTATCCCTGGGATGCAAGGATGGTTTAACATTTGCAAATCAATCAATGTGATAGAAAAAATCAATAAGGGAAGAGAGAAGAACCACATGGTCCTCTCGATTGATGCAGAAAAAGCATTTGAGAAAATATAACATCTGTTCCTGATTAAAATTCTTCAAAATATAGGGATAGAGGGAACAGTCCTCAACCTCATAAAATCTATCTGTGAAAAATCCACAGTGAATGTCATTCTTAATGGGGAAATACTGACAACCTTCCCAGTGAGATCAGGAACAAGAAAAGGATGCCCACTCTCACCACTATCGTTCAACATAGTGTTAGAACTCCTAGCAACAGCAGACAGCAAAAAGAAATAAAGGTATACAAATTAGCAAAGAAGTCAAACTCTCTCTTCACTGATGACATGATATTTTATATGGAAAACCCAAAAGACTCTACTCCCAAACACTGCAACTCATACAACAATTCCATAGTGTGGTTGGATCAAAATCAATGCACAGAAATCAGTTGCATTCTTATACACTAACAATGAAAATATAGAAAGTGAAATCAGAGAATTGATTCCATTTACTATAGCATCAAAGACCATAAGATACCTAGGAAAAAAACTTAACCAAAGAAGTTAAGGATCTGTACTCGAGGAACTACAGAACACTCATGAAAGAAATTGAAGACACAAAAAGATGGAAGAGCATTCCATGCTCATGGATCAGAAGAATAAACATTGTAAAAATGTCTATCCTGCCCAGAGAAATCTATACTTTAAATGACATGCCAATTGAAATTTTGCCAACATTTTTCAAAGTGCTGGAACAAATAATCCTAAAATTTATTTGGAACCAGTAAAGACTCCAAATTACTAAGGAAGTGTTGAAAAAGAAAAACAAAACTGGGGGCATCATGTTGCCTGATTTCAAGCTTTATTACAAAGCTGTGATCACCAAGCCAGCATGTTAGTGGCACAAAAACAAACAGATCAATGGAACAGAGTAGAGAGCCCAGAAATGGACCCACAACTCTATGGTCAAATCACCCTTGATAAAGCAGGAAAAAATATCCAGTGGAAAAAAGACAGTCTCTTCAATAAATGGTACTGGGAAAATCAGACAGCTACATATAGAAGAATGAAACTAGACCATTCTCTTTAATGCCACACACAAAGATAAACTCGAAATGGATGAAAGACCTCAACATGAGGCAGGAATCTATCAAAATCCTAGAGGAGAACATAGGCAGTAACCTCTGTGACATTGGCCTCAGCAACTTCTCTCAAAACATGTCTCCAAAGGCAAAGAACACATAAAAGTGAAAATGAACTCTTGGGACTTCATCAAAATAAAAAGCTTCTGCACAGCAAAGGAAATAGTCAACAAAACATAGAGGCAGCCCATGGAATGGGAGAAGATATTCACAAATGACACTACAGACAAAGGGCTGATATCCAAGATCTATAAAAAACTCCTCAAACTCAGCAACCAAAAAAAAGATGATCACATCAAAAAAGGGGCAGAACCAATTGCACTACTGGGCATTTACCCCAAAGATACGGATGTAGTGAAAAGAAGGGCCATATGTACCCCAATGTTCATCACAGCAATGGCCACAATCGCCAAACTGTGGAAAGACCAAGGTGCCCATCAACAGATGAATGGATAAAGAAGATGTGGTACATATATACAATGGAATACTATGCCTCCATCAGAAAGGATGAATATCCAACTTTTGTAGCAACATGGACTGGACTGGAAGAGATTATGCTGAGTGAAATAAGCCAAGAAGAGAAAGTCAAGTATCACATGGTTTCACTTTCTTGCGGTGCATGAGGGGTAACCTGGAGGACAGTGGGAGAAGGAAAGTAAATGGGAACTAGGGTAATCTAGGGAGGGAAACGAAACAACAGAGAC